>JADLZL010002075.1:0-113608 GCA_015844335.1 Chrysopogon serrulatus
TGAACTTTGTAACACTCCCGTGTTACGCACTTAACCTCTTGCTAAACCATCTCGTGAGCATCATGATTTTGTGCTAATGCATGTGTTGAAGTGCGAAGTTGATTGTTTGCTATCCGAGAATGTCAATAAAATTATTAAAGGAAAGCTAGTTCTTTTGATCTTCATATCACTTAAGGTAATAGATTAATTTTTATTGAGCAAAAATAATATGGAACATGTGTGTGGCACTTAAACAAAGTTTGAAGTATAAACTTTGTAGATGGTAGTGCAACTTTTTGTTTCAGAGAAATAAACTTGCTAGCTAGTGTTTCCAAAGGCTTAAAATGGAACTTGAAATAGGATTCAGCTCTTGACTTAGAAAGTTTTCCAAGTCATAAAAGCAGCCGACACTACCATGTTGGCATTCAATTTCTCGCAAAATCTAGTTAAGAAGTGATAGTATGTTTTGGCTCTGTTTGGTAGCCTAATGAACCCCCCTCTAGGTGGGTCAAGTTGGTTTTGAGGTATCCGACTTGCAAGCGCCGAAAACCATGGACTAAAAAGCCCTAAAGCCTCACTTGCCTTGACCTTGTTCACACTGGCCGAGCTCGGCAACGCCGCCGACAAGCACGAGTTGGCGTGCTCACGATTTCTTCCCCGGGTTGAGCACAATCGAGCTGATTGCCTTTTCTAGTAGCCTTAAGTGCCCTCTTGAGTCGTATCGAAGTTAGTTTGGCCGTATCTAGTCTACATTGGTGTTGATCGACGCTTTAAGAAGCGTGCACGGCACCTATTCCATCGGAAGCGTCTCGTGGCAGCGCTCACCGCGTCCTCGGCTCGGCGTCGTCGCGCCTGGAGGCGCGCCAGCGCCACGTATTCTACGCTGCCCGTTGGTCCATCGTTGCCCCGTCGCGTGGCTGCTCCGCTTCGCGCGCCAGTGAGGATCGTGCCTAGCTTCGGCGCTAGCCACCTCCCTAGCCACGTCACGCTGCCATCGCCGAGCTGCTCGTCCGGCCCCCTGCCATCGCGTCATCGCCCCGCAAGAGCGCATGGGCTCGCTCCTGCCCATCGCCGGCGCCCGTCGCCTCGACGTCGCGTCGCCGGCTGACTCCCGAGCATCGCCTTGAAGGACGTCGCGCCAAGCATAGCCTCCCTCCCCCGTCACCATGGCTATCGGGCGCCATTAAATTCCAAAGGAGAGGTCACCTCGAGTCGATTCATTGCATCCACAGCTCCGTCATCAAGTTGCCCAGACACCCGACCCCACCCCGCCTTGAATCGCACGGTGCCGAGCTCCAATTTAGAGTTTCTCGGCCGGTGGTCATGAAGTAGTCGAGAACGACGCTCTTAAAGGCACGACCTATCCAAAGCTCCGGAGTCAATTAATTGGCACCATCGGCTTCGCCTCGAGCTTCCCCTTCGCCATGCGCAACCCCGGTCGCAAGAATCGTGCTTGTGCGGGTGGCGCGGCCGTGTCGGCGCCGCCGTAGAGCCCTGCGAGCCTGGGACCTCCCTCACCCATCTCGGCCCAACCAACCATGCGGAGAGGATCGCGTCAAGGTCTTGGTTCTCGTCGCCCTCCCGCCCGCCTTCAGCGCCTCTTTGGCGGGCACCAGCCGTCGCCCGTGAGCGGCACCTAAAACGCCCGTGACCAGAGGGGTTGCGCGCTTCGCCCCGTAACCCTGCCTTCCTAGGCGTAGCGGGTTGTAGACTTGGGTTCCGCCAGCAGATCGCCACCGTGTTCATAGGCGGGGTTGCCACCATGTGCCAGCCAGCGCCGCCGGCCAGGCGCGCGCGGGGACTTCCCGTGGTGAAGAAAGGTAACTCGGGGGTGTTAGTTGAAATATTCCTCTCTGTAGAAATAGTCTTTGCATAGTGTTTCGTAATTTCTGGAAGATTAGGGGCTATTTTGCAAAAAGGGGGCCTTGGCCGACTCCTTCCAGCGGGGGGCCGTTGTAGCGTGGGCCGTGCCAGGGATTGGGCCGCCTGTTTGGCTGCTCACCTCCCTGGCAGAGCCAAGCCGAGATGGGCCGCTATTTGGGCCGCTTTGGCTTTTCGATTTCCGATGGATTAGCGGCGGCTTTCTAATTTAAATTGCCGAGTGATCTTTGATAATTAATAGCAAATCCCATGAGTGTCCAAAAAATAGTGAAACAAATTTTGTTAGCCTCCTAAATTCATGATCTATCCTCGGTGTGTTTAGTTTCTACGGTTGTGTCATGCTTCTAGGTTGTATTTATTTATTTAGAGTGCTTATCACTATGGGAATTAATTAGATAATAAATTGTTGTGGTGGGTTACTAATATTTTGGACACTAAGTCTATCAAGTAGTTTTCGATAGTAGTATGTGTTCTCTGTAGGAGTTGTAGCTCTCAATTATTTGGTTGGTTAGGTAGTTAAAATGTCGTAGCTAGGGAGTAATTATGAAATCATCGTTTGTCATGAGAGTGGTACTTAGCTAATCGCGTTAGCCATTAGAGCTATTTGTTGGTATAGTTTATGCGTGTTGTATTTTAAGAATTGTTGTTGCCCTTGTATTGATTGCATCATTTCTATATCGCATCGTTGCATATCATAATAGGAACGCTGATGGACCGATGCGTCCAAAGGATTTGGTGTTGCACGAAGACGGTGTCATGATGGACGTATCATGGAATTGGAATACTAACTTTGGGTTATATGTTTTACCCAGGCAAGCCCAGGTTCATAACCCCTACTCTTACGCACTTTATAATATATATGTTGCATTAAGTTCCGAGGAGTTGGATGAAACCCACCTGCATAAATATCCTTGTCCTATGAGTCTTACTAGTATGACAGGACCGTGTAGATTGCTATGCTGGGTTCTCGGTAGAAGACGCAGTGATTGCCTGTCACTCGCGAGAAATAGGATTATTATTATTATCCCGTTGTTATCACATGGATTATATATGGTTAATAAAAGAGAGACCCGGGCGGGGACGGTATCATGGACCGTGGATGGGCGTTGGGTTTGTTGGGCAACAGAGCGAGGCTCTGGTTGCGTTTTTGTCCCGCCTGTGTCGGTTAAGGACCGATCGTTGCTAAAGGGTTGAAGGTTAAGTCACAGATCTCCTTATCCCGAACACATACTTGTGTATGGGCGCTCGGAAGGCTTGCTCTCTCTTGTCTTGGGTTCCGGCTTCATCAGGACCGATTTGTATAGGGCGGTGTATACGTGTGTTTTCTTTTTTGGGTTGGAGGTCCTTGCACCGCATTACGGCCGCAAGGGCGGGAATGTCTGGGGCTTGAGTCCCGGTTTGGACGAGGGATCCAGGAGCCAGAGGGGCAGAGAAAGCAAGTTGTTCTCGTGCCTGTGTCTAGGATGCAGGCGAGGAGTGTGTCTCGGGTACCCAGTGGGCACATTGATTCGCGAATCGCCGTTCTTGAAGCAGTAACGACGAGGACCTTATTCGCATCGTAGTAAGAAACGGAAGATGAAAGATGGATAAAAGAGATTCTCGATTGCTTACCACTTGCTTGAAAGTAGTTCGTGTGCTCACCTAGAATGGTTAGCTAACGAATTAATCATGGCTACTAAAATTGAACATAAGGATGCTTTGCTAGTAATGCTTTCCTCGCAAATATAAACCCGGCAAGCCAAAACAGCCTTGCATATTCCTTTGAGTCATTTTATTCCTCCTGTCGGGTAAGTCTTCTTGCCGAGTACAATTGAGTACTGGGGGTTTTATTCCCCATTGCTGTGTGCAATGTGGATGCTAGCTGTTGACTCTTTGTGTGGGAATACCTCCGGTGGGCTCAATGAGGAATTCCAATTACGTTGCGATAGTAGTTTTGTTTTCAACTTCACCAAAGGATTTTATAAAGAAAAGTTCTATAATATTATAATTATAATAAATGGTTAGTCATGAATTGAATAAATATTTATTTCCGCTGCAATAATGATCAAGTGTACAAGATACTTTGCAGATTAAGTTTAAAATGAATCAACTTTCGTTTTACTACACTGTAATTATCCTTTCATTTTTGTTATATAATACCGATCAAATGTAAACATGTGGTGTAAGAAATGTAAGATTGTTGTAAGCTTTATTCCCTTATTTGTGATCCCGATGGAAAACCGTGGATTTTCGAGTTCTCCCGTTGGGTGTGCTCGACAGAATCGATTAAATTAGTGCGCTCCCTTGGGTACTTAGTGTCTAATGGAAGACAAGTACTCTTGTGAGTGTGTTAATTTAGGCGTTTACGCCACGTGGTGGTATCGTGAGCATAAATAAGCGAGTAAAGCTTCAAGAACCCTTTGCAAATTAAAATTTGACAACAAAATTTTATCAAAAAGTTAGCACGTTTGCATGCGAAGTTATATAAGTAGCCCTATTACTATGGTTATGTATCTAGGATAGATGGCACTCGCTAACTTAGATAGGTTTAATCCTATCTTCCTGGCAGTACACTAACTCTCGAGCATAGTTCGATAGCATCGACTAGCTACGGGGAGAGAACGATGTGCCAAAACACGAGAACGGTTGCCCTATATACGGCAATAGTGTGAGGACGGATAGGGCGTGCATTCATGCATCCCTGTTGTGCATTTGTTGTGTTAGCTGGTAGGTGTTGAACCCCCTAAATCTAGCTAGACTTAGTTAAAATCATCTATCTATCCTCTTCTCAAAACGCTTAAGTCGGTGTCATGCAATTAAGTGCGTACTGGTCAGAATCCTATGGCCTTCGTTCCATCGCCCCGTTCTCACATCCTTTGCGGCCGCATTTAAATTGCTGGGTCACATCCGTTTTGCTTGCTTGCACGCTTCCTTTTTCTCTCTTCTCTTCGCACTCGTCTCGGTCCTTCGCCCGCCCGATGCTCGAACCCGACATCCGCGCATGGCCCCGGTCATTCACTCTTTTCACGTCCGCGTGAATTCCGCCGATCCCTCGAACGTGAAGCCACGCCCATGCCTTTAAAGCCACCGATGCCGGCAAGATCGAGCCTCGACCCATCTGTCGACCCGTCCTTACTCTTGCTATAGTCACCCATTGTGCCCTCCTATTTTCACTACAGTCTCGCTGCCAGACCGGTCCTCGCTTCTCGGATAAACTTTGCCTAGACCTCTAAAAAAAGAAAGCCACCCCAGTTGTTTTCACCACGCCCACACTCGCTAAACAACTCCCCCAATCTTCTTCCTTCCTAAGCCAAAAAAAAAAAACCCATGGCCTCCCAAGAGCCACCATGCCCTTGCCTTCTACCCACCAACCCCTCCTAGCCGGCCCGGGGTCGACGGGAGTAGTTTGGACCAAAGAAGACCCGCCGTGGTGTAGAGGGATTTCCCAAGCTTCTCGTATACCACCGCACGTAGGCCGGGGATCCGAGGCCGCCCCCTTTACGAGGGGCTATGAGTGCTTACAAAGATGGCATTGAGCGGTGCGAGGTTACCGTCTACATTGGAAAGAGTGAGAACTTCCCCGGGTGTAGATGAGTGGAGCGCCACCACCACCGGTTTTCGCTTTCGACACCTATCGTCAGAGCCCACAAGGCACCGAGGATCCCGTGCCGATCCATGCGGATGCTCTCGCCTGCTCACCCATGAGGTTCTTTCCGCCTTCGGACCGGGACTCTCCATTACGGAGAACCCGCATGGAGGCTCTGCGTGGACGTCCCCCCGCAGTGCCGATCCCACCGTGGTGTCCCCGGCCACGTATTTGTTGGCCCCGGATGAGCACCCACGAGCAGCTTGCCTCCGAGCCGAGGAAGTGCATTACCCGTGCCGTCGGGAGACCGAGCTCTTCATCCGGAAGCTCCATGTGAGCCTTGCCATGACACGAGCTCAAGCTGCCACCGCCGAGAGCCGTGAGACCGTCACCGCCGAAGCCCTGCGGGAGGCGGACGACCGCTACGTCAGGCAGATGAGGGATGCTTACTTCGCCGCTCGAGATCAGCGGAGGGCTCCTGCCCCGGAGGGGCAACAACCCCGGATCTTGGAGGGGATACCTGCCTATCCCTGGGAGCGGGTGAGGAATGTGGCAGCACCCGTCGCCCCGCCACCTACTCCTGTGGAAGACTCGGAGGTTGAGTCTCCTCTTCCTTGCACGCAGCCCAACCCCGCTGAAGAGCCTCGGGAGAACAGCCCGTGAAGCCCTCTCGCCTCGATGATGTAGACTAGTTGCCTGTGGTGATGTGCCTTGGTTCTCAGTAGCACGTGTCCTTGCCTTCTCCGGATGTTGTATCCCCGTTGTATCTCGGGCGGTGTTTGCCTTGCGCCTAGTGACGTTGTGTGTTGTCCCCCGAAATGATTTATCGCCTTTCTGCAGTGGTTATGTTGTGCGATTAATGTCTTGCTAACGCGATTAATCAAGAGGGTTAAATAGTCGCTTTAGTCTGGTAGCGGTATAACCTTTTGGTACAGTTTTAGAACTATGTGAGACGACCCTTGTCACCCTCCTTCTCTGCAAAAAAAAAAAAAGATGATGCCCTCGATTCTCGCCCTCGCAACCGTACCGGACCCCCCCTCTTTTCTTTTTCCTCGATCGTTCACGCGCCTCCACGTGGCGCTGTCTTCGCCGTCTCTTTTCCCCGTTCAGGCTTGAGTGCGGAGTGCACCATGGCCGCAGGCCGCCCCACCCCCAGGACCCACCGTCGTTCCCCTCCCACTCAACCTCATCGTCTTCGGTGCGCCGCACAACACCACCACTCACCCTCCTCGCTGAGCTATAAACGCGACCCCGAGTCTCTCCCTTCGCCACCCAACTTCCCAAATCCTCAGCGCAAAAATCGTTACGCATCTCTCTTCCCGCTGATGAAGCTTGGCTAAATCAGAGAGGAGCTAAGCCAGAGAGAAGGGATTTCCAGTCAGTGCTACGAGTCAAGCCTAGCTGGGGGAATCGATCGTCGGAGACCACAAAGTACGTCGACGGCGCAGGATCCGATTTCCATCCCCAGAGGTTGAATCTAGCCTCGAGCTCACGATGATTGAGTTCCCGCCGACTGCTTTCTCGGATCCGTTGGATGTACGCCATGTTTTGGATTATCATTATCTTATTGTTTTTCCATTGTCCTCGTCTAGCTCGGCCGTTGGATTGAGTGGTTAGGTGTGTGAGTTGCTTTGATCATGTAATCTTCCCTCCTGTTACCTTGCAATGTAATCGTGTTTCCCTTGCTTTCTTTTGTCGACTCTCGAATCTCGGGACGAGATTCTTTTTAAGGGGGTAGGATGTAACACCCCGGTATTACGCACTTAACCTCTTGCTAAACCATCTCGTGAGCATCATGATTTTGTGCTAATGCATGTGTTGAAGTGCGTAGTTGATTGTTTGCTATCCGAGAATGTCAATAAAATTATTAAAGGAAAGCTAGTTCTTTTGATCTTCATATCACTTAAGGTAATAGATTAATTTTTATTGAGCAAAAATAATATGGAACATGTGTGTGGCACTTAAACAAAGTTTGAAGTATAAACTTTGTAGATGGTAGTGCAACTTTTTGTTTCAGAGAAATAAACTTGCTAGCTAGTGTTTCCAAAGGCTTAAAAATGGAACTTGAAATAGGATTCAGCTCTTGACTTAGAAAGTTTTCCAAGTCCGCAAACAAATTGACACTACCATGTTGGCATTCAATTTTACGCAAAATCTAGTTAAGAAGTGATAGTATGTTTTGGCTCTGTTTGGTAGCCTAATGAACCCCCTCTAGGTGGGTCAAGTTGGTTTTGAGGTATCCAAACTTGCAAGCGCCGAAAACCATGGACTAAAAGCCCTAAAGCCTCACCGCCTTGACCTTGTTCACACGGCCGAGCTCAAAGAACGTCGCCGACAAGCACGAGTTGGCGTGCTCACGATTTCTTCCCCGGGTTGAGCACGGTCGAGCCGATTGCCTTTTCTAGTAGCCTTAAGTGCCCTCTTGAGTCAGATCGAGTTAGTTTGGCCGTATCTAGTCTACATTGGTGTTGATCGACGCTTTTAAGAAGCGTGCACGGCACCTATTCCATCGAAACGTCTCGTGGCCGCGGGCCACCGCGTCCTCGGCTTCGGCGTCGTCGCGCTGGGCGCCAGCGCGACGTATTCGCTGCCCGTTGGTCCATCGTTGCCCCGTCGGGGCTGGCTGCTCCCGCTTCACGCGCAAGGGGATCGTGCCTAGCTCGGCGCTAGCCACCTCCTAGCCAGCGGCGCCGCCATCGCGCCGAAGCCGTCCCGGGCCCCGCGCGTCGCGTCATCGTCGCCGCAGAGCGCATGGGCTCGGCTGGGCTTCCAGCGCCGTCGCCTCGACGTCGCGTCTGCCGGCAGCCTCCGAGCATCGTCTTGAAGGACGCCGCGCCAAGCACGCCTCCCCTCCCTGTCACCATGGCTATCGGGCGCCATTAAATTCCAAAGCAGGGGAGAGGTCACCTCGAGTCGATTCATTGCATCCACAGCTCCGTCATCAAGTTGCCCGGACACCCGACCCCACCCCGCCTTGAATCGCACGGTGCCGAGCTCCAATTTAGAGTTTCCCCGGCCGGTGGTCATGAAGTAGTCGAGAACGACGCTCTTAAAGGCACGACCTATCCAAAGCTCCGGAGTCCAATTAATTGGCACCATCGCCTTCGCCTCGAGCTTCCCTTCGCCATGCTCGCAACCCAGGGGCTGCAACCTGCCGTGCTTGTGCGGGTGGCGCGGCCGTGTCGGCACCGTGCGCCCGCCGAGCCCACTTGCTTTCGACGCAGCGCGGACCTCCTCACCATCACCGGCCCAACCAACCATGCGAGGATCGCGTCAAGGTCTTGGTTCTCGTGCGCCCTCCCGACCCGCCTTCCGCGCCTCTTTGGCCGGAACGGCCACGCCGTCGCCGTGAACGGCGGGCACCGCCTTGGTCGCCACCGTGACCAGCTTGGGGTTGCACTCGCCCGCCGTAACCCCTGCCTTCCTAGGGCGCGGGCTGGTTGTAGACTTGGGTTCCCGGCCACCCGCGACGCCAAATGAGGTCCTGCCTGGGCGGCCGAGCCGTGTGCCACTCGCAAGCCGCCCGTAGCGCCCGGCGCCGGGGACTTTCCCGTGGTGAAGAAAGGTAACCTGTGGTGTTAGTTGAAATATTCTCTCTCGTAGAAATAGTGCTGCATAGTGTTTCGTAATTTCTGGAAGATTAGGGGCTATTTTGCAAAAGGGCCGAGGCGCGCGGCTCCTTCCCCTGGCCGTTTAAGGCGTGGGCCGTGCCCGAAGTTGGGCCGGCCTTTTTTCCGCTTTCACCTCCTCCTCGGGGGCCAAGCCGAGATGGGCCGCTATTTGGGCCGCTTTGGCTTTTCGATTTCGATGGATTAGCGAGCGGCTTTCTAATTTAAATTGCCGAGCTGATCTTTGATAATTAATAGCAAATCCCATGAGTGTCCAAAAATAGTGAAACAAATTTTGTTAGCCTCCTAAATTCATGATCTATCCTCTGGTGTGTTTAGTTCCTACAGCTTGTGTCATGCTTCTAGGTTGTATTTATTTATTTAGAGTGCTTATCACTATGGGAATTAATTAGATAATAAATTGTTGTGGTGGGTTACTAATATTTTGGACACTAAGTCTATGCAGTAGTTTCCTGATAGTAGTATGTGTTCTCTGTAGGAGTTGTAGCTCTCAATTAGCTGGTTGGTTAGGTAGTTAAAATGCTATAGCTAGGGAGTAATTATGAAATCATCGTTTGTCATGAGAGTGGTACTTAGCTAATCGCGTTAGCCATTAGAGCTAGCTGTTGGTATAGTTTATGCGTGTTGTATTTTAAGAATTGTTGTTGCCCTTGTATTGATTGCATCATTTCTATATCGCATCGTTGCATATCATAATAGGAACGCTGATGGACCGATGCGCCCAAAGGATTTGGTGTTGCACTAAGACGGTGTCATGATGGACGTATCATGGAATTGGAATACTAACTTTGGGTTATATGCTCTTACCCGTGCAAGCCCCGGTTCATAACCCCTACTCTTCTCGCACTTTATAATATATATGTTGCATTAAGTTCGAGGAGTTGGATGAAACCCACCTGCATAAATATCCTTGTCCTATGAGTCTTACTAGTATGACAGACCGTGTAGATTGCTATGCTACAGGTTCTCGGTAGAAGACGAGTGATTTCCTGTCACTCGCGAGAAATAGGATTATTATTATTATCCTGTTGTTATCACATGGATTATATATGGTTAATAAATAGAGACCGGGCGGGGACGGTATCATGGACCGTGGATGGGCGTTGGGTTTGTTGGGCAAATGAGCGAGGCTCGGTTGCGTTTTTTGTCCCGCTTTGTGTCGGTTAAGGACCGATCGTTGCTAAAGGGTTGAAGGTTAAGTCACAGGATCTCCTTATCCCGAACACATACTTGTGTATGGGCGCTCGGAAGGCTTGCTCTCTCTTGTCTTGGGTTCGGCTTCATCCGGACCGATCAGTATAGGGCGGTGTATACGTGTGTTTTCTTTTTTGGGTTGGAGGTCCTTGCACCGCATTACGGCCGGGCCGGGAATGTCGGGGCTTGGAGTCCCCGTTTGGACGGGGATCCGGAGCCCCGGGCAGGAGAAAGCAAGTTGTTCTCGTCGTGTGTCTAGGATGCAGGCGAGGAGTGTGTCTCGGGGTACCCAGCTGGGCACATTGATTCGCGAATCGCCGTTCTTGAACGGTAACGACGAGGACCTTATTCTGGCATCGTAGTAAGAAACGGAAGATGAAAGATGGATAAAAGAGATTCTGATTGCTTACCACTTGCTTGAAAGTAGTTCAGGTGCTCACCTAGAATGGTTAGCTAACGAATTAATCATGGCTACTAAAATTGAACATAAGGATGCACTTTGCTAGTAATGCTTTCCTCGCAAATATAAACCCAAAGAAGCCAAACAACCTTGCATATTCCTTTTGGAGTCATTTTTATTCCTCCCTGTCGGGTAAGTCTTGCTTTGAGTACAATTGAGTACTCGGGGGTTTTATTCCCACTGTTGCAGGTAACAGGTGGATGCTAGCTGTTGACTCTTGTGTGGGAATACCTCCTGGTGGGCTCAGCGAGGAATTCCAATTACGCTGCGATAGTAGTTTTGTTTTCAACTTCACCAAAGGATTTTATAAAGAAAAGTTCTATAATATTATAATTATAATAAATGGTTAGTCATGAATTGAATAAATATTTATTTCATTTGCAATAACGATCAAGTGTACAAGATACTGCAGATTAAGTTTAAAATGAATCAACTTTCGTTTTACTACACCGTAATTATCCTTTCCGCCGTTATATAATACTGATCAAATGTAAACATGTGGTGTAAGAAATGTAAGATTGTTGTAAGCTTTATTCCCTTATTTGTGATCCCGATGGAAAAGCGTGGATTTTCGAAGTTCTCCCGTTGGGTGTGCTCGATAGAATCGATTAAATTAGTGCGCTCCCTTGGGTACTTAGTGTCTAATGGAAGACAAGTACTCTTGTGAGTGTTAATTTAGGCGGTTCTGCCACAAACTTCTTCTTGAACTTGCGCTTCATCGCTTCCTTGTCAAACCCTCCCTTGGACTTGTGCTTGCCGGAGGTGTACTCTCGCTTCTCCTTATGCTTGTCGGAGGTGGACTTGCCGAAGGAGTACTTGTTCCGCTTGGGACAGTTGGCGACGAAGTGGTCGGGGTCGCCGCATTCATAGCATCCATCCTTCGATCCACCCCGCCGACGATTCAAGCGGTTGTTGTGGAACCGCGAAAACCGGCTGATGACGAGAGCCAGCTCATCGTCTCCAAGCACGTCCAACTGCTCCTCTGTCACTGTGATCAAAGAAGACAAGGCAAACATCACAGAGGAGGGGTTAGCGGAAGAACTAGAGACACTGTTACCTGACACCAACGCCATAGTTGGAGCAGAGGGATTGTGAAGCTTGGCTTGAATCTGGTGGTCAATCTCACTGGACTTTAGTTTGCTGAAGAGCTCATCCACGATGAGAGTCTCATAGTTTTGTGACTCGAGAAGGGCTTGCACCTTTAAATCCCAAACCCTCCGATCAAGAGCATGTAACAACTTTAAAGCTCTCTCATGATCGTCATAGGGCAAGTTCGGCTTATTCGCACGCATCTTGTTGACAATGGTCTGAAAGCGTGAGAACATAGAATAGACGGTCTCGCCATCAAGCTGCCGAAAACTCTCATACTCCTGTTTGTATGTGTCAAAGAGTCTGGTCTTAATTTGGGGAGTCCCCTCGTGATAGCTTTGCAGCTTCACCCAGATCTCTCTAGCAGTAGTCAAGTGTCCGACACGCTCAAACTCAGACTCAGAAAGACTCGAGAAGAGGGCATTACGTGCCTTGCTGTTTGCATCATGTTGTTCCATTTGCTCTTGGCCAACACGAGCAGGAAGGACAACGTAATCGGCATTCTCACAGATTTCCCACACCCTCGCATTGATACTCTGGAGATAGGCAGACATCCGAATCTTCCAGTATGGGTAGTTAGTCCCATTGAAATGCGGCGGTTTTCCTGAACCGCGCTCCATGTCGCCTTCTAGCGGATCACGAACCGATTAAGGTGGAATGATCCTTAACTGGCTCTGATACCAATTGAAGGACCGAAAACGGCGTAACGTCGCTACCAAAAATAGAGATAAATCCCTATCCTTAGCAACGATGCTAAAAAGCGTGTTGATATCATTGACACTTCTTAACGCCCTACCGAATGATCCTTAGCGCGATGCTAAAAAGCGCACGGATACCCGAATTGTAGCTTTATACCATTGTAGCTTTATCCCAGAAGTATTCCAGGTTTCGTTCCACTGAGAAAGGTGTGAGATCAACTACGGTCTAATTTAACTAAGGGTAGCAATAAGGTGAAGGTCGAGACTAGATTTAGATAGAACTAAGGTAGAACTAGGGCGACAATTAATGGGGTTAAGCGTAGCAATCAAGGTTGATGATAATAGGAGAGTAGAGAGGATAACTATGGTTTTCTCCTTCTAACTTGGATAAGTCTATGTCTTATATTGCTAACTGGGGACATTACTTAAGGAGAGACACCGACATAGGATGTAGATCTCCTTAGCAACCGTGTCCTACTTGGCCTACAAACGGGATAGTGGGATACATAAGATTCAACAGAGCTATAAGTCACCTCCGTGAGCTACCACCAAATCCGGAATATAGGGTGCATCCACGATTATCCTAAGTCTAAGCACCATGCTTACACCTACGATAATACTCTACTCCCCTAGGAAGAGAATAAAGCACTCAAAGAGAGTCGTGATCCAGATAAACAATAAAGGCATAGAACTTACTTGCATTAGAAGTTGATCACCAGAGACATCCCAGGAGCAAGCTCAAGTAGAGCTTGATCCCGCCAAGGTACAAGCCGTAGAGAGGGCACCGACAGGCCGGCACCTCCTCCTAACTCTTCCCTCACTCTCCATCTCACTATTATCTAAAGACTAGATCCTAGAGAGGACTAATCTTCTCTTGATCTCTAGCCCCAGAGAGGTTATCCATTCGAGGGACACCTCTCAATTAGGGTTTGAGAGAATTGCAAATGAATGTGTGTTGCCCTGGGGGGGTCCTGCCCTTTCTTTTATAGCCCGGTGGGATGAACGTGAGCCCTTGGATCAAACCGACTTTGGCGGACGGCTGAGATTGAAACCCTAAGCGGTGGAGCACATGGGCCGAAGCTGGGCCCGATTGGCCCCTGTAGCAGACCGGCCGGTCTGGGGTGGGACCGGCCGGTCCCAATCCGGGCCCGTTCGCGGTCCGCTTCGCCGTGATGTCTTCTCGTGCCTTCTGGAGTCTTCTAGTGCAGCCCTCGCGGTGGGATTCATATCTTTTCATTCGGAACTCCGAAAAAGGCAAATGATATGTCCGTTTCGATCGTCTCGATGAGCTCTTCGCAATCGTGCATTCCAATTCATCATTTGAGGTGCTTATAATCTATCATGTTGGTCCTTTTTGATAGCTTTTCTGATGTGTACCTGCAGAGATAAGGATTCACCAAAACTCGTGGAATTCCGTCAGTGTAAACCCTAAGTCTATGTTGGTGATCGCCAATGTGCCTCTTTCAGGAGTTAGTTGACGGGTAAATTTGGTCATTAGCAACCGTCAACAACACCCCCACACTTAACCTTTGCTAGTCCCTTAGCAAAGCCAAATTTAGAAAAAGCTATTGAAAGATATGTATAAGTTTAAGCATTGTAACCATCTTGATGTAACTCCTCAGAAGTGTACCTGCATTCAGATAAAAATTCTCCTCCAAGCTTAAGCAATAACTGAGCTGACTTTCAAACTTACTCATGTTACCTTTGACTATGGGGTCTTATCGGCTCTTACTTGGGCCTTGAGCAATCAAAAGACAGAAAGATCCAGCCAAGCACTATATCTCAAGTTCTTTGTTCAACTATCATTTTAGAGTTTTTAGAGGTTTTTAAATAAAACTCAGAGTTTCCCATATATGACACTCTCAAATCTCTCAGTCTATGTGGTATTTGTGGATTCTCACCAAGGCAGTAGAGATGGTTGCCTTTCTTTTCATCCTGTAACTAAAGCTTATGTGGAGCTCATAGGTGAGGAGAAAACTTGAAAGAGCAAACTTGCAATGCATATGTTGTCAAGTCAAATAATGGATCCATAGAGAAACAAGTCATACAATCGAATCAAGATGTGCAAGTGTATGGATATGGTGGATATTTGGTGGAACCTAATTCTACTATGCTCCTTGAAGACATCTCTCTTTTGAAATTCGAAACTTGGCCAGAGAGTATGAGCTATCTTTTCTCTCTTTTTTTTTCTTCTTTTTTTTTCATCAGGGAGGCAGGTATCTAAATACCCATTGCTCTTAGACACTTGTCTATTTTTTTCAACTCCCTTAGTTTATCTTTTTCTTTTCTTTTTCTATGATAACTTTTGCATAGCTCATAACACTCCTTTTGGCACAGAAGATTTTTGAGAGATAGCAACAAGAACATAGAGCATTTATTGGGTGGCTATCTAATGGAAATATTTTTGGTGTTCTCTCCCAGTATAGGGGCAAAATATTTTTGGATGGGTGTAGATGGAATGACATGTTGTTTGTGCCTACTCTAGTGTAGAGTAGTGCATATGAAGGTGGAGTGTAAGTGGATCTTGATTCAAGAGCATGACAAATCTTTCACAAGGGTCACAAAGGTTGACAAAACTCAATGCAAGACAAGAAGCATATATGTAGATGTTTATCTAGCCTATCTCATCATTTTTGGCTCTGGTGGGAATGTAAGCTTTGTCATACAGAAACTCATTATGTAATGTTTTGCATTTTTCAAAAAAAAATGACTCTCCAGAACTCTAGTGTCACTCAGAACAAGATAAATAGCAGCTCAACTTTCTTAATCAGATCAATCAATTGCCTAGACTTAGTTCAAGCATATGCAAGCCACAAGTTTCAGGCTCAGAGCAAATCTTCATGTCCAAACAGTTAAAGCCAAAACTTGGGAAAACTTATGTCTAAAAACTGGGCACTTCAAAGGTGTTATGACAGAGCAGCATTTCATCATTTTTATCTTTAGTGATCATCTTCAGGGCTTGCCTATTTATTGACTCTATCTAAACTAATATTTTATTTGGTTTTACATTTTTTTAAGACTCATACTATATAAGACTCTAAAGACTCTAAAAAGCATGGACCTTCATGTGTCCACATATTTTTTTGGTATTTTTTTAAGTTTTCTTATGACTGACTCGATAATCGCATAGGTACACTTACCTGGGTACCTAGAGGATGCCTTCCCCAAAGCTGGTTGTTGTCGTGGTTGAGCATTGAAGCTGAGCAGTCCTCACGGTGGAGCTCATGCTTACAAGAGCAAGTGTAGCCAGGAATCTCGATCTCATCCAACAAGAAGTTGCTTCCTCCACACAGTGATTAGCTGTGTGTTGGGAAGGTGTACTTCAAGTGATGTCGATGAAGATTCCTAGGTGGACTAGCTCTTAGAGTCATCCTGCAGCAAACATCTCACAAAACACCAAAACTTGTGGAATGGATTAGGGTAAGCAGTTAGTGGTTAGCCATTTCACGAACTGGCTGTTGTGAGAGGTTTCAAAGGTTGTTACAGTGTATACAGCGCAACAAGATGCTCAATGATTATTTTTAGATTTTCTATTTTTTTTATGCAGGAAAGAAAATATGTATGCATGATTATTTTTGTTATTTTTATGCCATCATGGTGAAGAATTCTATGGGCTTTTACACACCATAGAACTATTCACATGGGGCTTCAAGTTTTGTAATGCATGAATTATCTAACAAGATGAATGCATCTTTATTTTTATTATTTTCAATGCAATGCTAAGGCAGAAAAGTAAACATGCTAAAGAGAAAATAATTTGTGCAATGCAAGAAAGTAAATATGGATAACTACTAATATTACCTCATGGCAAGGGTTTGGATTTTAAAGTCTTCCGGACAAGACTTCTCCCTTCTTGTTGATTCCTCCAATATTGACACAATTGGAGTTTCTTTGGTTGCGTGTATGGGAGTGTTTCTTCTCCAAGCTAGCTCTTTCGGTGAAGATTAAGATTCTATGTTGATGCCTTTTATGATGTCTCACCTTCTTCTACCTAACCCGTCTTGATCTTGAGATTTGATTTTGCGTTGACAGGTCCAGGACCTCCACTTGTACAAAGTAGGGAATTGACTCCCCCACACTTCGCTTAAAGTGTGTCCTGCTCATGAAAATAAGGCAGAGATCAAGTGCATGGGCTCTACTGGTGGGAAAACACCAGTAGAACCAAAACTTCTATTCCACATCTCTTGTCTTTAGTCACTTTGAACAACATGGAGTTGATGTTATGCGCTTTGTTCAATATTATCATGAGAGGCAGGATCAAAAGGTTGAGCAAGGATGTAACATTTAAGTTCATTAGGCAACAAGAGTTGAAGTGCTTAACCCATGGAAGGATTGTCTATCTGTACATGATGTGTCGATATTTACATGATCATGACTAACATCTTCCAAGCATAAGGTGTGCAACTTTTTAGCTCATTTGGTTAAGACTACAAATCAAGATAGTGATGCTATAAACAACTTTCAAGAACTAGACATATTGAGTTAATCAGGATTGATCATGGATAATTATTACTCAAACATGTTAAGTTCTTTATTCGTGTTCATACCAAAACCAAGGAGAAGCATTTTAAGTAGTGACCATTTACCTTTAGATGTTACCTTCATCATTGGAGCATGATGACACCATGTGATGAAGAGTAGATGACTCTTAATGGTCCTTTTGTTTTGTTCGTTGCTTTCCTTGTTTGGTCAACCTCACATCTCGATTCATAGTTCCTCTTGTTCCCAGATGGTGTTCTTTTTGTCGTGCCATCTTTTTGCTCTTTGCCATTTTGAATTTTTATGCAGTCCTTCCATCAATGATGAATGAGCTGTGTCTTCATTGTGCAATATTATTGGAGTTCATCATGTGCCTTGCATCATCTCTGATTTGAATTCGTCTCTTGACTTAAAAGTTTCCTGCAGGGGTTAGTCCAACAAAATATCCAGTGTCTACTAAAGCATACTTTCAGTTCAAGAACCAACCTAGACACCACGTCTAATTTGATTCAGGAAGGCATTTCAACCTAAGCACCACGCTTAATTTAAAAGCCTTTGGAAGTAGGATTAGCACTTCTAAACTAAGCACCATGCTTAATTTAAAAGATGTGTGATCATACTCTAAACCTTAAACATACTATAGCAAGCACAGGTAGCATGAAGGCATTCTAGAGATTTATTCAAATAGAGATGGAAGAGCATGATTGTTATATGGCAAGTTGAGCATGGCTTAAAGGTAGAGACAACCGAAAATAGCAACATGGCATGAGACTTTTTAGGGAAGCATATCCCCCACACTTGAATTCTTGCAAGGCAAGATCAAGTTTGGATGGATGTGATCTAATGTTGCTTAATTGGTTGGACATACCTTACACCATCATCCTTCATTCATTTTGCTTCAAACCTGGAAAGGTTAGTAACAAGAATACCCGAAGGAATATTTTTCACAATTATTTCTCTATGCTCATCTCATAAGGGCAGTTCAGGCAAGAGTTCATGTTGTCTATCGAAAGCGCTAGTTCTTGGTTAAAAGCTCATTGTTGGGAAACCTTAGAATTGTGCTTCAAGCTGGTGAAGTGGTTTCCCCTCCAACACCAATCTTTATCTACCTACCTCAAGATCCGCACATCGAGACTTGCAATGTTTATGATAAACATATGCATCTACAACCTCCTTTTTAAAGTTTTTGTAGATAGGATGTATGAGGGGGTTGAAGATCTCGAGTGTGGTCATGGCAGAGAGACCAAGAGATTCATGATATGTGTCATATGAGCATGGTTTTGATGAGGTTTTTTTGTAGTAGCTTCTATGCTCATTGATGTCATCTCCCTTACCAATCTCTAAGGGTGATTCTACATGAATGTTTGTAGGCAAAAATATTGTCTCCTTTATTTCATACCTATGATTTTTATCAATCATATTATTGTCAAAGATCTCCTTGTGATTGGTGGCTCTCAGGATGGTCTCATTAATGGCCTCCTCCAAACTTAGAGTTGGGGGTTTATTAGTTAGATCTAGGCCTAGGTTGGATTCAATTAAGGCTTCTTCCTTGTCTATCCATTCTACACATTCTAGCCATTATTGCATCACTTCTTGGTCATCCTTGAGTCCTTCATGATCCCTTTGCTCTAAGTGTCTTAGTGGATCTCTAAAGTCATCATGGGACTCAGAAGAGCAAGAGTCAAAGAATTCTTCATGGTCAAGGATGGGTTCAAATAAGACATCTAATGTGGACAAAGAAGGAGAGAAGATGGGGTTGGAATCAAATTGAATTAGCTCTTCTTCTATGGCATCATTAGACATGCCATCCTTGAATTCTTTCCAAAGAAAATGCTTTCTAAGAGATTCCTTCTCAAGAGGATTTGAATTATGTTCACTCGAAGGTCTCTTATAGGACTGGAAGTTTAGGCTCTTCCCGACATCAGCATCAAAAGGATTATCCTCCAAGGGTTGAATTTCTTCTTCCCTTGGTGGATTTTGGGATCCGGATGATTTGGGACTGATAGCTAAATATTGGGATTGGAATAAGTGTGATTTAGCTATCAAAACCTCCTCTTATCTAGAAAACAATTCCTTCTCTTTCTCGGGGGGTTCATATTGAATGCTGGGGCAAGGTGTCCTTCCACAAATTTTCTCAAGCAAAGACCTCGCTTCACTAGCAGTCACATGAAGAAAAGATCCTCTAGAAATTATATCAAGGGTCTGCTTAGAATCCTCACTAAGGCCTCGATAAAAGTGTTGAAACAACACTGAGTCTGGAATGGAAAGGTTTGGACCTATAGTGAGGAGATCCATAATTCGATCCCATGATTTTTCTAGAGATTCCTCATCTAGCTGTTTAAAGTGTAGAACCTCTTCCCGGAGATCAATAACCTTAGAGATGGGAAAGAATTTGGATTAAAATTCAGAGCATAGCAATTCCCAATCTCCTTGCATACTTCCTACGGTTTTGTTGTACCAATGTTTAGCTTTTCTAGTCAAAGAGAATGGAAAAAGCTTCCATTGTAGAGTCTTATCAGCCATGCCAGCAATGCGAACGCATGCGCATTTTAGTAAGAACTCCCGTAGGTGTGAGTATGGGTTTTCATTGCCTTCTCCTGAGAAGGACTGTCTTTGGACAAAGTCTATCCACGGGCACAACTCATAACCAGATGCTAAGATAGGTTCTGAAGATTCTAGTGGCCTAAAGCTTGTGCTCGTGGGTTTAGCATATTGATTGATAGGAATGTGATCCATGCTAAACCACAAGTGGAACAGAAAAGAATGAAAGAAAGAAAGAAGAGAGGAGTAAAAGATAAGAAAGAAGGATAAAGAGAAAAAGGATAAAAGAAAGGAAAAGTTAAGCTAGGTTCGTAGTCAACTCAGCAAACCGTTTCCCCGGCAACGGCGCCAAAAAGCTTGTTGACACTTCTTAGCATCGCTACCAAAAATAGAGATAAATCCCTATCCTTAGCAACGATGCTAAAAAGCGTGTTGATATCTGTTAACGCCCACTGAATGATCCGCAAGCGCACGGATACCGTTGTAGCTTTATCCCAGAAGTATTCCAGGTTTCGTTCCACTGAGAAAGGTGTGAGATCAACTACGGTCTAACTTAACTAAGGGTAGCAGTAAGGTAAAGGTCGAGACTAGATTTAGATAGAACTAAGGTAGAACTAGGGCGACAATTAATGGGGTTAAGCGTAGCAATCAAGGTTGATGATAATAGGAGAGTAGAGAGGATAACTATGGTTTTCTCCTTCTAACTTGGGTAAGTCTATGTCTTATATTGCTAACTGGGGACATTACTTAAGGAGAGACACCGACATAGGATGTAGATCTCCTTAACAACCGCGTCCTACTTGGCCTACAAACGGGATAGTGGGATACATAGGATTCAACAGAGCTATAAGTCACCTCCGCGAGCTACCACCAAATCCAGAATATAGGGTGCATCCACGATTATCCTAAGCCTAAGCACCATGCTTACACCTATGATAATACTCTACTCCCCCTAGGAAGAGAATAAAGCACTCAAAGAGAGTCGTGATTCAGATAAACAATAAAGGCATAGAACTTACTTGCATTAGAAGTTGATCACCAGAGACATCCCAGGAGCAAGCTCAAGTAGAGCTTGATCCCGCCAAGGTACAAGCCGTAGAGAGGGCACCGACAGGCCGGCACCTCCTCCTAACTCTTCCCTCACTCTCCATCTCACTATTATCTAAAGACTAGATCCTAGAGAGGACTAATCTTCTCTTGATCTCTAGCCCCAGAGAGGTTATCCATTCGAGGGACACCTCTCAATTAGGGTTTGAGAGAATTACAAATGAATGTGTGTTGCCCTGGGGGGGTCCTGCCCTTCTTTTATAGCCCGGTGGGATGAACGTGAGCCCTTGGATCAAACCGACTTTGGCGGATGGCTGAGATTGAAACCCTAAGGCGGTGGAGCATGTGGGCCGAAGCTGGGCCCGATTGGCCCCTGTAGCAGACCGGCCGGTCTGGGGTGGGACCGGCCGGTCCCAATCCGGGCCCGTTCGCGGTCCGCTTCGCCGTGATGTCTTCTCGTGCCTTCTGGAGTCTTCTAGTGCAGCCCTCGCGGTGGGATTCATATCTTTTCATTCGGAACTCCGAAAAAGGCAAATGATATGTCTGTTTCGATTGTCTCGATGAGCTCCTCGCAATAGTGCATTCCAATTCATCATTTGAGGTGCTTGTAATCTGTCATGTTGGTCCTTTTTGATAGCTTTTCTGATGTGTACCTGCAGAGACAAGGATTCACTAAAACTCGTGGAATTCCGTCAGTGTAAACCCTAAGTCTATGTTGGTGATCGCCAATGTGCCTCTTTCAGGAGTTAGTTGACGGATAAATTTGGTCATTAGCAACCGTCAACAATGTCCAAGAGGTACAGCGGATCATCCGACAAAGACTGGAGACAAGCACTCGATGAAACTCCAAGAGAGGTGCACTCAAGTCCTATAGTGAAGGGGTAAGTGCCCAATCCAAAATACTCAAGCCAACTTGTGACAAGAGTACTTAGACACGAAGCACACAATGCTAGAAACCCAACGCAACAAGCGGTACACAAATCAGAGTTCGAACGGCCAAGAACCGAACAAGACAGCGCTGAAAAGAGTCTCAGGCGCTCATACCGGACATGTCCGGTCCCCTACCGGACTTGTCCGGTCCAAGGACCAAAACTCAGCGCAATACCGGACTTGTCCGGTACCCTACCGGACATGTCCTGTATGGATTTTCAGCACATAGCAACTTCGAGAGAAAAAGTGAAAACCTACCCAAACGGTGTCCAAAAATTGTGAAATTTTAACCCTAGGTTCTTAACACCTTAGAGAAGGTATCCACAAAATTTGAGCTCAAAACTCAAAAGTTTTTCCTACCGGACATGTCCGGTACCGGGTCGGACATGTCCTGTATGGACGAGCAGTTTTCTGCAAAATTTGATTTCAACGCCAAAACTCGACCAAATCAACTCGGATCGATCTAAGACTTTGCAGAGGGGTTCACAAGGTAGTTCTAAGGCTACATGAAGATCATAACCCCAAACTCACTGCAACTTCGAAAATCGACGAAAATCGATTGGAGAACAAGTTTTTCCCGAAACCCTTGATTCAACCCGATCTGTGGATTCGTGAGGAATTGGATGAAACCCTTTGGTGGAAAGGATCTTCTCACGACCACGAACAAGTGGAATCAAACGGTTTATGAAGAGATGCACCATGGCTCAAGAAATCAACTCGGGAACTAGTGGGTGACAAGAGGAAAAATGAAGAACGCGAAGAACAACAAGCAAAACGCGAATCAACACATCAATCTGACCCCACGAGGAAACATGGAGGATTCGGGACCTCCATTCCCATGAGTAAACTTGGTTCTTACACTAACTGCAAAGATTAGTGGACCTCTCTCTCACTAAGCACCTAGAAGAGGGAAACCCTAAAAAGGATGAAGGAAAATGCAAATGGGAAAGGTGAGGGAGATGGGGCTCCCTCCACCTTACTTATCGACCGGGCTTATTTCATTTTCCAGTTTTTGCCCCTGATACAACTCTGAGCAAACCGTCTAGCCCTAAGGACATTGCGGTCCAACTCGAACCGACTCGATGCAATTCTTGATCCGACGGCCACCGCGTCTTCTCACCGGTAGCTTCGCCTCGACGCGAACTCCCTGATGCCGCCACGTGCCGTCCGTCCGCCTCGGGACCTCCGCCCGGGGTTTTGAGGCTCAACCCGGAAAACCCGCCAGGGTGGTTTTGAGGCCCAAACCACCGAAACCCTCCACCGTTGGTTTTGAGGCCCAAACCAACAAACTGGCCCATGTCCTTACACTTGTCGAAGCCAAGTGCCAGCAACGCGATCCCGCCCGGCGATTCTGGGTCCCTCAGTCCAAGTCTTGATGCGTCCGCCCTTTCACCGCTCTCGGTCCATTCGGCGCGGCCCGCCATCACTTGACCTTCACCTCGCCGTCGGCCACCGCCTCCATGCTCGACACCTGCACAACACAAGCCAAGGCACATGTGGAACTCGTGGCATTCACCACCGTCAGTAGCACCCCATCTGAGATGCTAGTAGTTGAATCAATCACTCATCATCACAACTGAACCATAAGTATGAACCTTGTGTTCGCAGCAGTGCAAAAGAATCAACAACAAGGCTGCTTCTGGCATTGAAGGCGGCAGGGTGATCAAGCTGCTGTCTGAAGCAAGGGAGGTCACCGTCACAATTCTCGAATCAACACTGCAACTCCTGTCGAAGCAAGTTGCGATGCCAAGTCCTGGCAAATGGTCTCTTGTATCCAAGGCTTTCCAGAAGAAGAGAGTTGTGTATGAGGAGGAGCAATTGCAGATGTTGGAGTTGGACATTGTGGACCTTGGGAGCGGAGTTGAGACTTTGTTCAGGAGGTTGATCCAGAGCAGAGTTTCACTTCTAAATGCTCTTAGCTTGTAGATACATCCCACACCAACTCTACCACTGCGATTAGCGTCCGCATTTTAGAGGATTTGCTGATCATCCAAACAAATTTTGTTGTATATATGTGACAGAAAGTGTACAGAAACTTAGTTGACTGAAAAGAAAAGTTTTTGGTCCATTTCACTGTGAAGAATTTCTTTGTTTATGGTTGCCCATCTTGCGTATAAATTTCATTTCACATCACCATGATTCAACTGTTATAGAAGTACACATCATTCATCTTCATGGTTAGTATGAGAAAATGAGTTGGCCATGATATTCTTGTTCGCATGGGATGTGCCTCAACAGCAAGCACAAGATTCGTATACAGATCTTGCTCTCAACAGCCGAAGTGTGCGTGTTCCAAGAAACTGACACATTTACAATTACAAATACAAACGAGTGTTGAATACTTGGAGATTCAGCAATAGTATTGTGTTAGGGTTGTATATTTCTCAGAAATCAATCTCCATTAAACAAGTGTATAGCATGCACGTATACAATTTGGGAGTTGGAAAATGAGTTGGTCATGATGATTCCTGTTGCCGATAGCTGGAACATGACAGCGTGATAATCTTCATTAGTAGTACAAAAATGCACCACGTAGCATGTGGATCCTCTTGAGATTGCCAAAGATGCCACATGGAGGTTCAGCAAGCATGAACACTGAAGTCAACTGCTGCCTCCACCGGCAAGTAACAACCAGTGTCGGCACAGCTCTGCATCTGCCATTACATAGCTTTCTCACCGATGTTGCGATCTGGATCCAACATTAAACTAGGCACTCGTGCACATCATTTTGCCGCCTACCTGAACAACAACAAAAGGAAAGGCATCAGCTTGTCGTCCAAACAGGTGGTTTTCGTGCAGCAGCACAACTCTCATTGATGAGATTATTTGCTGTCAGGCAATGCCAATGATGTCATTTCTTCATCTTGTTTGGCTATATAAAGAGGCAAGCTACAGACCGGCGGAAACCATCAAAGCAGTTCAGCATCTGCTCTCTTCTCTCACATTTCTAGAGAACAAAAGAGCATTACAATTTCCATTCCTACCATGGCTTACCACCTCAGATCTGCCAGCGTGCCTTCTAGCCCTCGCTCCAACGAAGTCGATGCTGATGAGCAGCTCCAGAGCGTGAAGACGACAGTTTCTTCATCATCTGTGACCATTGGCACTATGTGTGATGGTTTCAGAAAGCTTGGAGAAGTATACAACTGCATCGGTGAGCTCGTGTGCTTACCCAGCAGCCAAGTTACACGGCAGAGGAAAGCAGTGGAGCAAGAGCTGGAGCGTTCACTCGTCTTGCTCGATCTCTGCAACACCATGCAAGAGAGCTTTGAAGAGCTAAAGATGGCCATCATGGACATGCAGATGGCTCTCAAGAGAGGAGACGATGCAGCTGTCCAAGTCATGATCCAGTCCTACATCCGATTGGTGAAGAAAGCACAGAAACAGTTCAAGAAGATCAGCAAGAAGGCCACTGCAGTTGATCAGGAAAACTGCAGGGTCATCAAGCTATTGTCTGAAGCCAGAGAGATTGCTATCTCCATGCTAGAAACATCATCACATCTCTTGACAAAACAAATTGTGGTGCCAAGTTCTAGCAAGTGGTCTCTTGTCTCCAAGACATTCCAGAAGAGGAGAGCTGTGTTTGAGGAGGAGCAATTGCAGGAGTTAGAGTTGGACATTGTTGATCTTGAGAGCGGAGTTGAGGCTTTGTTCAGGACACTCATCCAGAGCAGAGTTTCTCTTCTTAATGCTCTTAGTTTGTAGATAGATCATACAAAGTCTGGCAGGCTGTGATTAGCATCCACCTTTTATAGGATCTGCTGATCATCAAAACAATTTTGATGTAAATATGAGAGAGTATATAGAAAGAAATTCAAGTTACGCAAAAGAAATATTTTGGTCCATCCCCTGCTGTCATTTTTTGTCCTCTCCTTAATTTTCCTATAATCTGACATGGATAACAGGTAAACAGTTAAACAATCACCTGAAACTGGGTGTTTGATCCTGTGAAAGGTAATTTACTCTAAAGATCGTAATCATTATTGGCATCATGAAAGAAATTAGTAGCAATTCATGTTTGTGTTTGAAAATTATAGATGATATGGCCAACGTTAATATTAACATGGGATGTGGTTCAGCAACAGACACGAGATCCTTGTAAACTGGATCTTGCTTTCAACAGCAGATAGCATGGCAGTTTCTGGAAGATGGAATAATAAGACAGCAAATATGACAGGAAACAGCACTAGAGTAGGCTGCCATGCTGATTCGTGTTCCCAACACTTGGAACATGAAGATGCGCTTCAGTTCAACCTAATGCATAATAAATCTGGACAGCATGTGGATCATCTTGAAATCACAAAATCCAGATTCTACATGCTGTAAGTACAGCAGGCAGGCCAAACATGCCAGCAATGCAATCGCACATGAAGAATCCTGAATTGCGAGGTCAACTGTTCTTTCTGTCTCTTTTAATTTGGATGCAAGGCTTCTAAGACATCACACACTCCGCTGCAGTTAGAGATGCCTGTCAAGCTGAAAAAAGGTACAACATGCCATAGAGGTAGCTGGCTTTGTTGCGGCAGCATGACACATTATTGACAATTTGATTCTTGCTGTCTACAGGGTCAGCAACTTCCCTTCAGCTTGTTCAGCATATATAGAGGCAAAACCATAGCTGAGAAGACACCATTGAAGCAGCTCTCTTCTATGTACTTCTATTCTGTTTCTAGGGGAAAAAAAGCAGTGCGGTTTCCACTGCAGCCATGGCTTTCCACCTGAGATCTGCTAGTGTGCCTTCGCCCTTGTTCCAATGACATTGATGTTGAGGAACAGTTGCAGAGCTTGAAGACAAGCATCTCCTTGCCTTCTAAGACCATGGCAAACATGTACACCACCAGTTTGAGAAAGCTTGGAGAAGTGTACAGCACCACCAGTGACCTTGTGTGCTTACCCAGTAGCCATGTTACTCAGAAGAGGAAAGCAGTGGAGCAAGGTCTTGAGCAATCGCTTGTCATGCAATTGGCACTCAAGAGAGGAGATAATACAGCTGTCCAAACCAAGATCCAGTCCTATACTCGAAGAGGTCCACTGCAGCATATCTTGTCATGCAGATGCGGGGTGATCAAGATGCTGTCTCAAGCCAAAGAGATTGCCTCCTCAATGCTGGAATACTCATTGCATCTCCTGTCAAGGAAATTGTGGTGATGAGTTCCACCAAGTGGCTCTTCGTCTACAAGACAATCCAGAAGAGAAGAGTTGTCTGTAAGGAAAATGACTTTAGAGTCACGATTCTTCATGTCGGATTACAATTGACATGCTACAGAAAATTACTCAATTGAGAATGTCGTCATTTAAATACTCATATTTGTGCAAAGAAATTTATTGCCTAGCAGCGTAAACAATTTCTTATCATTTTTCTCTCCTTGACAATGTACTTCGTCATGACACCAAGGAAAAGTTCAGAATATTCAGTGAAACAGCCAAGCATTCCAACTAAAAATAATACTGATGTAAGTTCAGAATATTCAGTGAAACAGCCAAGCATTCCAACTAAAAATAACACTGATGTTAACAAGCATAAAAAAAAAGGGTTAAGTCCATTTTAGGATCTCCAACTATCGCACAAGTCTAGATTTCAACCTTGAACTTCAAAACCGGATAACATTGGCCCTCCAACTCTTGAAAAAGTTCACTTTTCAACCTTGGACGGTTTTGCAGGCGGTTTCGGTCTATGAACAGTAACTTTTGGTTTTTTTTATAGTACTAATATTTGTTTATTTTATAACCAATTATTGGTACATGCTAAATTCATAAAATTTTTTGTGTAACCTCTTCATGATGTACTCTACCTAGAAAAAATATGAAACCTAGAAAATAAATAGTTTTTGCATGTTTTAAAATTACCTATTTTAATTAATAAATGCAACTTCTATGATTTTTATAGGCCAAAATAAATATCCTAAACTTTTTGTACAGGTTGATATCATCATAAAGCAGCTACAAATCAAGTTTCATAATTTTTGGATATTTATTTTGGCCTATAAAATCATAGGATTTGCATTTATTAATTAAAATAGGTAATTTTAAAACATGCAAAAAATATTTATTTTCTAGGTTTCATATTTTTTCTAGGTAGAGTACATCATGAAGAGGCTACACAAAAAAATTTTATGAATTTAGCATGTACCAATAATTAGTTATGAAATAAACAAATATCAGTACTATGGAAAAATACCAAAAGTTACTGTTCATGGGCCAAAACCGCCTGCAAAACCGCCCAAGGTTGAAAAGTGAACTTTTTCAAGAGTTGGAGGGCCAATGTTATCCGGTTTTAAAGTTTAAGGTTGAAATCTAGACTTGTGCGATAGTTGGAGGTCCTAAAGTGGACTTAACCCTAAAAAAAATGTGTAATCTCTACTAAGTTATACTACAAGCTAATAAGCTTTTGCAAAGAGACATCCAACCATAGAAAAATGTGTAATCTCTAATACTAAATATATGGGCGGCAGAGAACACAGGAGCCTCTTACCGTTGAGCTCCATCGAGCGCCCACAGCAAGGCGACCCTGCCGCCGCGTAAACATATGGATGCATGATTTTGCGGAAGATGCACAAGGAAGAACACCAGGTGGAGAAGGCGCGACTGGGAGTCTGGGACATCAACACCCAAGAGCACCTGCGGTTCTCCAGCAAGCTGCAAGCCCATGTCGCCGGCGGCGGGGGCGGCGGATATCGCCGGATTGGAATGGGGGACTAATCTAGAAAATGGCGGATCCCATATGGGGCGCTTCATGCTAATATAATAATAGACCAAATGAGGGGCCTATTTGCAAAATAGTCGCGACGCTTCCCCTCCGGACTCCGGTCGCCGGCGGAGTCACGGACGCGGCGGGTTGTGCTGCCTCTGCTCCGGATGGAGAGCCATTTCAGCGCCAGCTTCTCCACCGCCGGCTGGCCGCTCCAATGGTCACCGAGGCGCAAGGCCACCGGTGGGACGACACGCAAGAGCGCCGCCGACACCGTCTCGGGTTCGCCATTGAACTCGTGGGGTGGGGGCTCCAACCCGTGGTCTATGGTCTCCAGCGAAGCTCGTCGGGCTCCACCTACAACTTCCATCAAGTGCTTCTCTTTGTTGTCCCCTTTATTCTTATCCACGGCAAGGGAGGAGGAGCGTGTGCCTCATCTTGCCGGGCTGGAGTGAATCCATTTTTTCAAGAGATCGCGACTTCACCTGTTTTTATTATTAAGAAGAAGAGCCGAGTTGGCTCTCAAAAAAGGAGACGAAGTAATCCATGGATTACCAACAAAGCCACAACATGAACAAAAAGCAAGAAATATGAGGGGGAAGGTCACCAACAACCCCAAGTAACTGAACCAATTGAAGAGACCCTAACACTTTGGAAGAGCAGTGAGTCGAATTCGTGAGAAGCAAGGGAAATTGCTGTGTTGATCCTTGAATCGACATTGCATCTCCTGTCAAAGCAAAAGACCATCCAAGCTCTAGCAAGCGGATGGTCAGTTGTCTCCAAGTCGCTCAGCAAAGACAAGGGTCCCTAAACAAGGCGGAGCAACATCCAAGCACAACAACCATCGACATTGTTGATCATCGAGAGGGGTTGGGACATTGTTCAGGACATTGATCCATTTGCATGCAGTGTCTCTTCTGAATGCTCTTAGCGGCAAAGATCCGATCATACAACAACAAGACCATCCCTGTGATTAGCATCTGCCTTTTAGAGGATCTGCTGATCATCCATACAATTTTGTGTGTACATAGGGGGAGAGAAAATGTACAGAAAATTACTCAACTGAGATGAGATTTGAGATACAGTTTTTGGTCTATTTTATGTTCCCAGTTGGTCTCTCTCTTGTGATTAATTTTACAGTGTGAATTCTTGCCTGCGATGCCTTTATGTTTTATATCATGCAAAGGCCAGCAAAATACAGAAAAATGAGCTGGCCAAAATATTCTTGTTCATATGAGATGTGCCTCAACAGCAAGCCGAAGATCCTTATACACTGGATCTTGCTCTCCCGAACTAAAACATGCCAGCTCCAAACCATGAGAATTTATCTCCTACCACGATTTGTTTCCAAAAACCAATAATTTAGCATTTACTATTGACTGCAATCCTGTACAACTGCACAGTTGATATTAATCTTGGCGTTCTTTTTGAATACATCTTTATCTTTTTTTATTAACATATATAATCAGTAGGGACTTCACCCCTCCAGTTTCCCCCAAAAAACATGAATCCCATATAGATGTCTTTCACTGGACTTTGTGCCCATCTACATCTGCTCTTTGTATGAGTATAATTAGGCTATACACTGATAATTTGACCCACCAAAATGAACTTGTTAGATCGTTTTGTCTCTTTTTCTTATTAACATGATTTTTTCTAATCTTTTATTATAGTTTTGTTTTTCAGAGCATGGATCTTTGAAATGCACCTTTAGCGCATGAATCTTCAGAGTAAACACTGTTCTATGTTTTTATCCATTGGAGGGGGGGTTACAGGATGCCATTTGGGAAATGCGCTAGACTGAATTGTCATGATTAGGCTCTAGCAAAGCCACAAAATTTCAAAACATGTTTTTGGAGCATCTTGTGGAAGCATCGCCCCGCAGTAGTTCACCCTTCAAATGAATCCCAACACCCCCTAGGTGCGACAAAAAAAAATGATAGCAAGCTAGATCGATCCATGTCAATTAAACAATCAGAACAGAACCCATTAGGATCGGATTGCTTGGGAGCCCTGGAGGGTGGAGGAGGCAAACTCAACTAGTGTTCACCCCTCCACAGGCAGGACGGCAACTAACAGGCTAATTAATCCATCTCAGGATCTTGGATCAGATGCTAACCTCGACGCCCTTTCGCCCGTGCAGGCGAGCTTGCTAGCCATAATGCAGACATGACAGCCTTGTGATCAAGCTCAATGAGCGTTGAGATTCTTAGCTTTGGTTGCAGTGCAAGAGCACGCAGTTGCTCACACATGAGAACGATTCTTCCTGTCTGCTGGTCAGCTGTGCAGTTGCTTCAACCTCTCTGGCTATATAAAACAAGGAAGCCGAAGCCCAGAAGAGGCACCATTGCAGCAGCTTGCATTTGCTCTTTCCTTCTCTTCCAACTCCAGTAGCTTCATTCCCAGGATGGCGTGCCATCTGAGGTCTGCGAGCGCGCCTTCGAGCCCTCGCTCCAACGAGAGCAACATAGAGGAACAGCTGCAGAGCCTGAAGGCAGCCGTCTCGTCGCCTTCAGCGACTATCGAAACCATGGCAGCCGTCTCATCGCCTTCAGCGACAATCGAAACCATGGTCGATGGTCTGAGCAAGCTCGGGAGCATCTACGACTGCATCGATGTGCTGACATGCTTGCCCACAAGCCAGAGGAAGGCAGTGGAGGAAGAGCTTGAGCGCTCCCTTGTCCTGCTTGACCTCTGCAGCGCCGTGCAAGAGAGCCTTGTGGAGCTCAAGGCCAGTGTCCAGGAGATGCATTTGGCTCTCAAAAGAGGAGACGATGCTGCTCTCCGCCCGCTTGGTCAAGAAGGCACAAAAGCAGTTCAAGAAGGTCAACAAGAAGACTGCTTCTGGTATTGAAGGATGCAGGGTGATCAACCTGTTTGCTGAAGCGAGGGAGATCGCTATGTCGATCCTCGAATCAACATTGCATCTCCTGTCGAAGCAAATCGCGATGCCAAGTTCTAGCAAGTGGTCACTTGTCTCCAAGTCGTTCCAAAAGAAGAGAGTCCTGTGCGAGGCGGATCAATTGCAAGTGTTGGAGCTAGACATTGTTGATCTTGAGAGCAGAGTTGGGACATTGTTCAGGACATTGATCCAGAGCAGAGTGTCCCTTCTGAATACTCTTAGCTTGTAGACAGATCACACAACAACTCTGACCCCTGCGATTAGCATCCGCCTTTTAGAGGATTTGCTGATCATACAAAAAATTTTGCATGTACATATATATATGTCAGAAAGTGTACAGAAAATTACTCAAATGAGAGGCAAAGTTTTTTGGTCCATTTTCTGTCGGCAGTTAGTCTCTCTCCCTTGTGGCTAATTTTATGGCGTGCATCCTTGCCTGTGATTCCTCTATTTTTTACATCTTGCAAAGGCCAGTAAAACAATAACTAAGGTCAATATCATTTGAGCTGTTATGAAAATACACGTTTTTGGTATTCAACATCAGTATGAGAAAATGAGTTCGCCATAGTATTCTTGTTCACATGAGGTGTGCCTCAACAGCAGGCCCAAGATCCTTTTTGTTCCTCAACTGCAAGCCCAAGATCCGTATACATTGGATCTTGCTCTGCTTACCCAAAACATGCCAACTCCAAACCATGAGAAATTTTCTCCTCCTACCATGATTTTTGATTTGTTTCCAAGAAACCAATAACTTAGCATTTACTATTGAGTGGAGTTGTGCAACAGCACAGTTGATATTATGGTACTAAAGTCTGTATACACCTTTTATCTTTTTGATTAATATATATAATAAGTAGGGGTTTCTTCCCCTCCCATTTCCTTAAAAAAACATGGACCTCTTATTGTTGAATTGTATTTCATAGGACTTTGTGCCAACTACTTTTGCTCAATGTATGAGTATCATTAGGCGATGCATTCATAATTTTATCCTCCAAATGAATTTGTTAGATCTTTTTGTCCTTCCTTTTCTTTTTAATATGGTTCCTTCTAGCCTCTTATAATTGTTTTCCCCCATAGCATGGATGTCTAGAGTGAACCCTAAGGTAAGAAAGTTTTAGTAATTTTATCAAGATTTCACTTGAATCATGCATAGCAAGTTCATTAACATAAGTGTTTAGCAACCAGATGACTTGCATGACACCAACACTGCTCCATCCCTTAGAGAAGGGTTATAGGATGCACGAATGCGCTAGACTGAATTGTCATGATTTGTTGCAGACAATAGGAGCACAACATACTCTAGCAAAGCCACAAAGTTATAAAATAAGTCTGTAGATCATCTTGAGATTGCCAAAGGTGCTGCACGCCTCAATTAAACAAAAAAAAAATGAACATGCCAGCGATGCTCATTTCAGTTTTATATGAGAACCCAACAGATGGGAATGCATGGGAACCTGGAGCTGGGAGGCGAAGTCAACATGATGCCCGCCCCTCCATCGGCAACTTGCATGCTAATTAATTCATCTCATGATCTAGATCAGATGCTAATCTCGACGCCCTTTCATCCGTGCAGGCGAGCTTGCCACCCATAGCGCAGACATGACAGCCTCGTAATCAAGTTCAACGGACAATGCAGTTCTTATTAGTTGGCTTTGGGTGCAGAGCATGAGCATGCAGTTGGCCACACATGAGGATGATTCTCCCTGCCTGCTGGTACAGTTCTGCAGTTGCATCTGATTCTCCCTGTCTACTGGTTCAACTCTGCAGTTGCATCCACCTCCTTCACTATATAAACAAGGAAGCCGAAGCCCAGAAGGCACCATTCAGCAGCTTGCCTTTAATTTCCTTCTCTCCCACTCCAAGAAATTTCAGCGTGTCCCAACTTTCACCAATTCCAAGGATGGCTTGCCACCTGAGATCTGCTAGCATGCCTTCGAGCCCTCGCTCCAGGGAGACCGATGTTGAGGAACAGATTCTGGGCCTGAAAGCAGCCATTTCTCTGCCTTCAGCGACCATCGAAACCGTGGTCGATGGTCTCAGCAAGCTCGGGAGCGTCTACAACCACATCGAAGTGCTCACATGCTTGCCTAGCAGCCAGAGGAATGCAGTGGAGGAGGAGCTCGAGCGCTCCCTCGTCCTGCTCGACCTCTGCAGTGCCGTGCAAGAGACCTTTGTGGACCTCAAGGCCACTGTCCAGGAGATGCAGTTGGCTCTCAAAAGAGGAGACGATGCAGCTCTCCAGACCAAGATTCAGTGCTATGCACGCTTGGTCAAGAAGGCACAGAAGCTGTTCAAGAAGGTCAACAAGAAGACTGCTTCTGACATTGAAGGATGCAGGGTGATCAGTCTGATTGCTGAAGCAAGGGAAATTGCTGTGTTGATCCTTGAATCGACATTGCATCTCCTGTCAAAACAAATCACTATGCCAAGCTCTAGCAAGTGGTCAGTTGTCTCCAAGTCGTTCCAAAAGACAAGGGTCCTGTGCAAGGCGGAGCAATTGCAAGGGTTAGAGCTGGACATTGTTGATCTGGAGAGCAGAGTTGGGACATTGTTCAGGACATTGATCCAGAGCAGAGTGTCTCTTCTGAATGCTCTTAGCTTGTAGACAGATCATACAACAACTCTAACCCCCTGTGATTAGCATCTGCCTTTTAGAGGATCTGCTGATCATCCATACAATTTTGTGTGTACATATATAGGAGAGAAAATGTACAGAAAATTACTCAACTGAGATGAGATTTGAGATACAGTTTTTGGTCTATTTTATGTTCCCAGTTGGTCTCTCTCTTGTGATTAATTTTACAGTGTGAATTCTTGCCTGCGATGCCTTTATGTTTTATATCATGCAAAGGCCAGCAAAATACAGAAAAATGAGCTGGCCAAAATATTCTTGTTCATATGAGATGTGCCTCAACAGCAAGCCGAAGATCCTTATACACTGGATCTTGCTCTCCCGAACTAAAACATGCCAGCTCCAAACCATGAGAATTTATCTCCTACCACGATTTGTTTCCAAAAAACCAATAATTTAGCATTTACTATTGACTGCAATCCTGTACAACTGCACAGTTGATATTAATCTTGGCGTTCTTTTTGAATACATCTTTATCTTTTTTTATTAACATATATAATCAGTAGGGACTTCACCCCTCCAGTTTCCCCCAAAAAACATGAATCCCATATAGATGTCTTTCACTGGACTTTGTGCCATCTACATCTGCTCTTTGTATGAGTATAATTAGGCTATACACTGATAATTTGACCCACCAAAATGAACTTGTTAGATCGTTTTGTCTCTTTTTCTTATTAACATGATTTTTTCTAATCTTTTATTATAGTTTTGTTTTTCAGAGCATGGATCTTTGAAATGCACCTTTAGCGCATTTAAGAAATGTATGTAATTTCATCAAGATTTCTCTTGAATGACATATAAAATTCATTAAAATAAACACTGTTCTATGTTTTTATCCATTGGAGAAGGGTTACAGGATGCACAAATGCGCTAGACTGAATTGTCATGATTACTCTAGCAAAGCCACAAAATTTCAAAACATGTTTTTGGATCATCTTGACATTGCCAAAGGCGCTACACGCTTCAAATAACCCAACACCCCCCCCCCCGCACCCAAAAAAAAAATGTCGGCGATGCTCGTGTCAATTAAACATATCAGAACAGAACCCATTAGCACGGAATGCATGGGAACCTGGAGCTGGGAGGCAAAGTCAACTAGATGTTCACCCCTCTACCGGCAACTGCAGGATAATTAATCCATCTCACGATCTGGATCAGATGCTAATCTCGATGCCCTTTCGTCCGTGCAGGCGAGCTTGCTAGCCATAGTGCAGACATGACAGCCTCGTAATCAGGCTCAATGGATGATGCACTTCTTATTGGTTGGCTCTGTTTGCAGCATATGAGCATGCAGTTGGTCACACATGAGAATGATTCTCCCTGTCTGCTGGTTCAGCTATGTAGTTGCATCCACCTCTGTCGCTATATAAACATGGAAGCCGAAGCCCGGAAGACACCATTGCAGCAGCTTTCCTTTGATCTTTTCTCCCATTCCCAGAAGTTTCTGTGTTTCACAGCTTTCACCAATTCCAAGGATGGCGTGCCACCTGAGATCTGCTAGCATGCCTTCTAGCCCTTGCTCCAGCGATACCTCTGTTGAGGAACAGATTCTGAGCCTGAAAGCAGCCATCTCTCTGCCTTCATCGACCATCGAAACCATGGTGGATGGTCTGAGCAACCTTTTTTTTCTCGAATACGCAAAAGATTTGCGCATCTTTGTATTTAAGAACGGGGTTTTTAGTACATTGTTCAAACAGAGCGCTTGGGGATTACATGTTGTACAAATTGCTCTCTCCCCTAAGCGCCGAGCCTAGAAGCTATTACTCGCGAATTAAACAACGTAGGCCGGCCGCCTCGGCCTTGAGGTCGCCTAGGCGTGCGAGCCCCCGCGTCTCCTCTGCCGTGTCGGACTGGACTCGTCGGCGAAGAGCACCCTGATGGCCTCGGCGTACGATGCCGAGAGCGTGTCAACGAAGATGCTGTCGTATGCCTTCTTCGCCGCCATGTTGGCTATGACCGCACCCTCATCCAAGAATCCCAAGCGCCTCATGGCGAGGAGCTCCCCGCGCTTGGAAACTGGCACCCTCGACAGGGGTTGCTCGGCGATTCTCCGGCTCCGCTTCGGCAACCAGGCCTGCGGCGATGCCTGGGAGATTGGCGGCAGCGGTAGCAGAGGCGAGGCGTTCTTGTGCAGGATATTCTGCGTCAACTTCCTCAGGCGAAGACCCGCGGAGCCGCTCCAGTCGGAGGCCCCTCCGGGGGAGGCCTGACCTGCGTTCAGGGAGCCCGCTTTCTCCGGCGGTGGCGTTGGCGGAGCGGCTTCCAAGCCTAGGGCGCTCTGGCCAAGGTTCCCGGGCTGGGGGAGATCAGGCGGTGTCGGCTGGGCTTCCCCCCTCCTGTGGCCTGCAACCTGGGCGATGCGGGGGGGAAGGTTTCCCGCTGTCGCTGCTCGAACCCCGGTGGGGGGTACAGCAGTCGTCCGCGTCCCCAGGTGTTAGGCTGCCGTCAAGGCACGCCGGAGCGTCCTCCGTAACCGGCCATACGGCGGACGGGGCACTCGACGGCTTGCCCGTGATGGGCAGCCCCGGTGGCGAGGGAGCCGGGTCGTCGCCGCCGACGCCGACGCGTCGCCGCGCTGGGTCTGGGGCTCTCGGGGTCCGCGCCCGGGCGATGGTGATCCCTGGGGGCGGATGAGCTTCCCTGGGGGGGGGGGTGGTGCTTCCATGGCGGGCGCATCCCGCTCGGAAGCCTGGGAGTTGCTGGCCGGGCCTCCCGGACGGGCTGTCAGCGGTCCAGGGACATTCGGGAGGCGACGCGCCAGTAGACTCCACGGCCGGCGGCCCTGGAGGGGTGGACGCCGATGGCGCGGGGTGCGCTCAGGGGGCGGCCGAGGGCGTTTCGCTCTGGCCCTAGGAGCGCTTGGCGCCTTGGGTCGCAGACCTCGCGGAAGGAACAGCGCCCGCCGGTGGGTAATCGTTCCTCGAGCGGCGGCGCCCATCCCCGGCGCCCACGGTGGCGCCGCCCTGTCCCTGCGATCTGGGCGGCGGCGCCCCGCCGAGGCGAGGCGCAGAGGGGGCAGATGCGGTCGGCGCCCTCGGAGGATAGTGCGCCCACCGCTAGCGGGGCCGTCGGCTTCGCGGGAGGCTGGTGTCTGCTGAGACAACCTCGACGTAGGTGCGGCCCCGCCCGTGGGCTGACCGCGCGAGCTCCCAGCGTGGCCACCGCTGGTGGCCACGCCGTCGCCGCCCAGCGTCCCTCGCGTGCCGGTGGGCTGTGCGGCAGGGGGCGCCAAGCCGAAGTGGCGGATGACGCAGCCGGGGCGATGGCCGCGCGGACCTCCTCGAGCGGGATGTCGGAAGAGCTGCGGCGTGTCTCGACAACCACAGAGAAACTCAAGCTCGCCTCGTCGCCGACGATGCCGGCGTCCCGCTTCCCTCCACTGGCGTCCGGTGGCGGGTCCAGGCGAGTGCGGTGGCGAGGGCGTGGCTCTGGGCGCCACGGGGGCCCCGGCCGCCCCGCCGGCCGACGAACAAAGCGGCCAAAGGTCCGCCCGGCCCGGCTCCGCGGTGGGCGAGCGTGGACGCTTGCATTCCCGCGCGTAGTGGTTGATGCCTTTGCAGTTGAAGCAGCGCGGGGCCCTCTTGCAGGTGGCGACTCGGTGGGCGGTGGAGAGGCAGTTGAGGCAGCGGTCCTGCACTTCCCGCGGACGCAGTCTGGGTCCTCCACCCCGGTGGGATGGTGCTGCCCCTGTCGGCGTGGCAGCCGCACGCGGCCGCTGCTTAGGCTCCGGTGCCGCGGAAGGACGACCGCCACCCGTCCTTATCCGGGGCTGAGGCGCGGCGATTGGGCCCAAGCCGCAGGTGCACCGGCACCCGAGCCGGGGCCACCGGCCGCTGTCTGGCGTCACCTTGGCTGGCGGGCTTCCTCCCGGGGGCGGCGTGGACGCCGGCGCGGCGCCTAGCCTCCGGCGCGGGCAGGGGGGGGGGGGCCACCGCGGCGTCACCCCAGGTGGCACCGGTCGCCAGCCTCCCCGCCATCCTGCCGGGGCCGAAGCCCCCGCCAAGATGACCGAGTTCTGCGATGGCGCCAAGGGAGCCGCCAGCGCGTGCCGCCCGGGCGGTGAGGCTCCTCCGGCTCGAGGAGGTCGTCGTCGTCGTCCCGAGCAGTCCGTGGAAGCAGCCGTCCTCCCACCTTGCTGCCTTGGAACGACCGGATGGTGCGGGGAAGAAGGGGCGGCATCCGGCGAGAGGGCCTGGCCGCGACCGCAGGAAGCCGGGTGGGCGACGGCGAGCTGCAGGGTTCAGAAAGAGGCCGCTGTAGCGAAGCGGCGGCGACGCTGGGCGGTTGGGGCGCGGCGCCGAACAGGTGGCGGGCATTGGCTGCAGCACGTTGCCGCGCAGGGGCCTCCCCGCATGTGCTCCGCCGGAGTGGTGGTCGCGGGAGGGAGGCTGGCGGCGGCGACGACGGTGGCGGGGAGGTCCGGCTCCAGCGCCCCGGCGGCGGAGGCGATCGTGGCGGCCCCCCAGCACCCCGCGTGCCGCACTGCAGCAGCGACCGGGCGTCGGGGCGGTGTCGCCCCAGCGCCCTCGAGCAGCAGGGCCGCGCCGCCGCCGTCCGCGGCGGCGAGGCCGCTGGGGGCGCTTGCGGCGGCGGGTCGCGCCTATGGTCGCCCGCGCCGGCGAGCGCGCGTCGGGGGCCGTCCGTGGCGGGCGAGCCGCGCGTCCGGGCGGCCTCGCATCGGTGGGACCGCGGCCGGGGCGCGCCGGCCGCGGGCCGCGCCCGTGGTCACCCACGCCGGCAAGCAAGTGCTAGGGGGACGCCAGCGTCGGCGAAGCGGGTGGCCGCCGGGGACGATGCCGGTGGGGTGGTAGCTGGAAGGGGCGGGCGGTCTCCTCCGGCCGGATCTCGCCGTGGTGGCGCCGGGGGATCAAGCGCCGCGGCGGCCGGCGGCGGCGGCCGGGGCTGGTCACCGCGCGGGGGCGATCCCGATCTGGCCGCGCTGGGCCTGGGGGAGAGGAGGGAGAGGGAGGGGAGAGGGGAGGTGGGGAGTGGCGGGGGGAGGGCCGCCCGGTGCCGGGATGGCGGCGGCGGCGGCGGCGGGGTGGGTCGGAGGCGGACGCCAAGGGCGCCGCCTAGGGCACCGCGGGCCATCCTCGGTCTGAGCAACCTTGGGAGCATCTACAGCCACATAGATGCACTCACATGCCTGCCCGCCCTGGCTGCACAGCTCCATCGGCACGCGAGGGACGCTGGACGGCGACGCGTGGCCACCGGCGGTTGCCATGCTGGGAGCTCGCGCGGTCAGCCCACGGGCCGGGGACGCACCTACGTCGAGGTTGTCTCCAGCAGACACCGATCTCCGCTACGCCAAGCGAAGCCAGCGGCGACCGCTAGCGGTGGGCGCACTATCCGTCGAGGGCCCGACCACATCTGCCCCCTCTGCGCCTCGCCTCCAGCGGGGGACGCGCCGCCGCCAGGATCGCGGGGCAGGACGGCGCCACCGTGGGCACCGGGGTGGGCGCCGCCGCTCCATGCACTCACACATACGCCCAGCTGCCATAGGAAGGCAGTGGAGGAGGAGCTCGAGCGCTCCGTTGTCCTGCTTGACCTCTGCAGCGCCATGCAAGAGACCTTTCTAGAACTCAAGGCCAGTGTCCAGGAGATGCAGTTAGCTTTCAAAATAGGAGACGATGCGGCTCTTCAGACCAAGATTCAGTGCTATGCCCGCTCAGCTAAGAAGGCGCAGAAGCTATTCAAGAAGGTCAACAAGGAGACTGCCTCTAATGTCGAAGGATACAGGGTGATTAACCTGGTCGCTGAAGCGAGGGAAATTGCCTTGTCGATCCTCGAATCGATATTGCATCTTCTGTCGAAGCAAATTGCGGTTCCAAGTTCTAGCAAGTGGTCACTTGTCTCCAAGTCATTGCAAAAGAAGAGAATCATGTGCGAGGCGGAGCAGTTGCAAGGGTTGGAGCTGGACATTGCTGGTCTTGAGAGTAGAGTTGGGACTTTGTTCAGGACATTGATCCAGAGCAGAGTTTCTCTTCTGAATACTCTTAGCCTGTAGACAGATCATACAACAACTCTGGCCCCTGCGATTAGCATCCGCCTTTTAGATGATCTGCTGATCATACAAACAATTTTGTATGTACATATATAAATGTCACACAAAGTGTACAGAAATTTTGCTCAAATGAGAGGCAAAGTTTTTGGTTCATTTCCTGTTGGCAGTTGGTCTGTCTCGTGATTATTTTTATTGCCTATCATGCAATGGCCTGCCAATCAATTACTAAGTTCGATACCATTTGAACTGTTTTGCAAATACACGTTCTCCTGTGTTCAATATCAGTATAAGGAAAATGAGCTGTCCAGAATATTCTTGTTCACATGAGATGTGCCTCAACAGCAAGCACAGGGTCCTTGCATAGTGGATCTTGCTCTTCCTAGATAAAACTTGCCAACTCCAAACAAATAAAACTTGCCAACTCCAGACCACTAGAGTTTGACTCGTAATACCATGAATTATTTCCATGAAACAAATAACTTGAATCCTGTGAAACCTTTAGTAGGCAGTTATATTTTTTATTAATATATATATAATCAGTAGGGCTTTTACTGATCCAATTTTCCTTTAAAAATTATGGATAAATCTTATAGTTGTAGTATTTGTCAGGAAACTTTGCCACCTACTTCTACACTGTGTACGGGTATATTGGCTATGAACTCATAATTTGACGCACTAAAACTAATTGTCAGATTTTTTTCTCTTTCTTATTAATATTGTTGTTTCTAGTCTCTTGTAGTTTTTTTCAGAGTTTTAATCTTCAAAGTGACCCCAAATGTAAGAAAAATTGAGTAATTTCATCCAAAATTTACCTCAATGATAAACTGCAAATTCATTATTTAAAATAAATATTTCATGCATGTTTAGAGCATAGGAATACAAAATAGAGAACAGGAAAACATATAGAGTAGAATAGAAGAGGAATACAAAATAGAGAACAGAAAAACACAGAGTAGAATAGAAGAGTATTCACAAAACAGAGCAATGGAAAAACACAGGCATGCATGTAGCCAAGCATATTGTTGTACTAGCCAACTTTGTGATCTACTGAACGGTGACTATGGTGGAGATCATCCTCTTGTTCCTGTGCTTTGCCTGGGACTTCCGCGAAAGAAGAGAAAACCATAGATCAAAGTGGATTTTTTTTCATTCATGTGAAATCGTTGGCGGTGATAGACCTAGGGCCTAGCGACACTTAGCGAGCGCCCGGACTTTGACGTTGGCACACGCTTAGATATTTGCTACATTTTATACTCTACTACTGCAAGCTTAAGCTTAAAATTACATGATCTAATCAGCATCTTAAGCTTTGCCCTGGCTCCGTTGAGCATTGGGTCCGCTACTGGCTATAGGATTCCAGACTAAAGGGAGAGACGATTCCTTGTTCTAAACATACATTTCAAATTCATTTTCTCTGATTTCAAATCCTATGAAATTCAATTGATATTCATCCAAACGGGGCCTTGCGTGACAGCAACACTGATCCGTAGCAATGTCTGTTAGAGGTGTGTTATAGGATGCAAGAATGTGTTGGACTGAATTGGGATAATTTGTAAGACATCAGGAGCACAAACATGCACTAGTACACAAAACGTTTTTAGTGGCGGTTGAGAACCTATTTTCACTGGCGTTTTTCGCAACCGCCAGTGGCAGAGGCCAGTGAAAATGGCCGATTTCCACTGGCGGTTGGTTGAGAACCGCCAGTGGAAATAAATTTCTACAGGCGGTTCTCTTAAGGAACCGCCTGTAGAAATCGCTGCCCAGAAAACACCCAAAAAATTGCAAAAAAATATTTTTAAAAAGGCAAAAAATATTTTTCGAACCGGGGGAGGCACCCAAAAAAGTCGCAAGTCGCGCATTTTTTCGCGTAAAATCGCGCGCTACGCGGCCGGTGGGATTCGAACCCGCGACCACCCTCTCGCGCGTACCCTCCCTTACCACTGCACCACACACTCACTTGTGACTATATCTCTTTTTTGTTCCCCATATATTATACAAATCCGATAGTAAATTGAATATTTGAGGGTCTAAACGATTTCAAATGAAAAAGTGGTGAACTACGAAGTTTCATAACTTTTCGAGATCTACAACTTTCATTAAGAGTGTTTCTCCATCCGAGGTCATTTGTAAAATTTGAATTTCAAATTTCAAAATTTTGATCGTAGTTTTCTATAAAAAGATGACTTCAAATGAAAAAGTTGTCAACTACAAAGTTTCATAACTTTTTGAGATCTACAACTTTTATTTTGGAAGTTTCTCCATCCGAGAAAGTTTGAAAAACTCAAAAAATTGATTTCAAAATATTTCTACTGGCGGATTTCTTAAGAAACCGCCAGTAGAAATCGATTTCTACTGGCGGTTTCTTAAGAAATCCGCCTGTAGAAATAGCCGATTTCTACTGGCGGTTTCTTAAGAAAACCGCCAGTAGAAATCATGTTTCTACGGGCGGTTACTTAAGAGAACCGCCTATAGAAATAGGGTCGATTTCTACAGGCTGTTTTAAAGGAAAACCGCCAGTAGAAATAAAATGCTAGTGTCAAGAGAAATCGTTTGTGTACTAGTGATGCATCGGGAAGGGCACAAAATTACAAAACAGGTCTTGAGTTCGCCAAATATTCCCTTCGCAGCTAATACTCTCTCCGTTACAAATTATAGTTTATTTGACTTTTTTGACTATTAATTTAACCATTCATCTTATCCAAAAAATTATGTAAAATATCATACTTTTTTTTGTTGTGGCTTGATTTATTAATAGAAGTTCATAAAACTGATCTAAATGTGACTAAGTTTATATAAATTTTTTAAATAAAATGAGCAGTCAAACTTAGAAAAAAAGGTCAACAGAACTACAATTTGAAAATGGAGTCAGTAATAATTATCCAAACGAGGAGATAAAAAAAAAATCTAAATGAGGGGGCCATTTGCAAACTGTGCGGCCCAATTGAGAATATTTTTTTATTTTTAACACTTTATTCAAAGAAAATACAAACCTAACATGGATCTGAAAGTATTTTAAAAACTAATCCTTTTTGCCACACCACGAGCGATGGCGCGGCAAAATACCTATGCCGTGTCTTGCATGTCGGCGCGGCAAAAGGTGCCAGCGTGGCATAGGAGGGGCAGGCAGGTGACGTGGCCGGTGACGTGGCAGCCTTTTGCCGCGCCATGCATGGCGGCGCGGCAGAGGTTTTGCCGCGCCACCGGTGATGGCGCGGCAAAATTAAATTAGAAAAAAAGGTCTATTTTCTTACTCCTTCACCGTGCATGCCGGGACAGGAAAAAAACGAAGAGAAAAGACGTAAGGACATGACAAGAACAAGGACATGATAAGACCCTTCTTGATTGAGAGAGAGAAAGCACGATGGGAGTACTAATGGCTGGTACCTGCAACTGAATGTCACGCACATAGACCGCCGTGCGTATGTGCAATACCATGAATATTTACTATTAATGGATTAATCAGATTTAATAAATTTGTCGCATTAATCATAGTACTCATATGTGCAATACCGTGAATATTTGTCAGAAAAAGTTAGTGTTGGGCTCCATATACAGTACATGTCTAGGAATCCCTAAAAATTATTTAACCATCAGTTGATAGCAGCAGTTCAGAACAGGTGAACTCTGATTATGTCAATAAGTGAGCTACGCCGTTCAGGCATTATGACTGTGAGGTCCACATTTTACAGCTATGCAGTACCTGCATTGTTGCTTGTCGATCAAATCTAGGATAGTTACTGCTACATGGAATAAATTTGATCTATAATTTAGAAAAGTAGCCAGTGATCTTGTGGGCAAAAGATCAAAAACATAGCCCAGATAGCCAAAGATACACTGTTGACCTCATAGGTATTCTATCAAACACCTCCTATGTGCTATCAATGTCGAACGTCAGGTCTAAGAGGTGGTGTTGGTGGGTGATGATGGGAACTATAAATTTCTAAAGGCTAGTGAAACAAGCACTATCCTCTGCACTATCCCTGTTCTAATTTCTACAAGGTTAGTGAAACAAGCACCATAATTTTTAAACTTGTATATAAAAGCACATACTAAATATCCAACTGACAATGGTTAAAAGTTTGCGAACATCTAAAATATAGAAGAAATAGAAAGAAATCACTATAAGATACTGATGTGTATCAGCTCACAACATATTCAAGACATGAGCAATAATAGTTTGTTTTGTATTTCTAAAGAAAATTAGCCGATCACTACTGTCCGATGATACTAATTATATATCATAAATATTAATATTTTTAAAAATATATTTAGTCTAATTTTTTCAAAAAAATAAAAACAATAGTAATTTTAAGATGGATACTAATTATGTATCATAAATGTTAATGCTTTTCAAAATATATTTAGTCAAATTTGGTTCAGGACACATCGAGGTTCAGATACTATTAATATAGAACTAAATATGAGTTACTTATAAAACTAAATAAAACTTTTTGCATATGAATACTGTGATTAATAAGACAAATTTATTAAACCTAATTAATCCATAATAGTAAATATTCATGGTATTACACATACGCACGGCGGTCTAGGTGCGTGACGTTCAGTTACAGGTACCAATACCAGCTTTAGATGGAAGGAGTCCGCTGTGCTTTCTCTCTCTCAATCAAGAAGGGTCTTATCATATCCTTATTCTTGCTATGTCCTTGTTCTTGCCATATCCTTACGTCTTTTCTCTCCGTTTTTTTGCTGTCCCGGCATGCACGGTGAAGGAGTAAGAAAATAGACCCTTTTTTCTAATTTAATTTTGCCGCGCCATCACCGGTGGCGCGGCAAAACCTCTGCCGCGCCGCCATGCATGGCGCGACAAAAGGCTACCACGTCACCGGCCACGTCACCTGTCTGCCCCTCCTATGCCATGCTGGCACCTTTTGCCGCGCCGCCATGCATGGCGCGGCATAGGTATTTTGCCGCGCCATCGCTCGTGGCGCGGCAAATAGGGTTAGTTTTTGAAATACTTTTAGATCCGTGTTAGGTTTGTATTTTCTTTGAATAAAGTGTTAAAAATAAAAAAAATATTCCCCAATTGAGTGGCACATTTCAGAGTGCCGACGCTTCCCCTCCGGTCGCCGCCGGCGGCTTCCGTCGCCCCTGTTCCGGATGGAGAGCCAGCCAATTCAGCACTAGCATCTCTTCCGCCGGCGGGTCATCTCCATGGTCGCCAAGGCGCGAGGGCACCGGCAGGACGACCCCCAAGGACCAAGGTCGCCAGCGCCGCCGCCGTCTCTGGTTCGCCGCTGAACTCGTGGGGTGGAACTCTCGGTTGCCGCAACCGAGGACAGCGACCCGGACTCCGGCAACGATCTGGTCAGCCCCACCTGTTGCTTCCTCCCCTCCACTTCCATTACCCTTTTCTCTCCTACTTGTATTATTTTAATTTTAATCCAAGGCAAGCGTGTGCATCATCTTAGTTACACGCTCGAGCGGATCCGTTGCCGCTGGCATTTGGATTTGGATTTGTGGGATATGGAGGTGGCATTTGGATTTGTGGGATATGGAGGTTGGCTGGTTGGGATAGAGATATGGGATAGGGTGGAAATCGTATCCTCAGTTTGCGACATGACAGCTCGATTGCAAGCTGAATCATCAAGGATTGCAGTTGCAGGAACACGTGGATGGCTGAGGATACTTCGATGCAAGCGAGAGCACGCAACCCTGAACCTACTGGATCGGAATGCTTTGGAGCCTGGAGCGGCTGAGGCGAGCAAGTCAACTAACTGTTCGTCCCTCCACAGACAACTTGCAGACCAATTAAGTCATCTCATCATCTGGATCAGATGCTAATCTCGACGCCCTTTCGCTCGTGCAACCGAGCTTGCCAGCCAAAATGCAGACATAACAGCCTTGTAATCAAGCTCAATGCGTGATGAGATTCTTGGCTTCGTTTGAAGCGCATGAGCATGCACGCAGTTGGTCACACCACACATGATAATGATTCGAGCCTTTTACTCCTGTGCCATTAAAAAAGATGGTAATCTCGCTGAAGGACCTCAAAAGTTCAATCTATCATAAGCGTACAAGTTCGAAAAATTTGTTTCTTCCACGCCATTCCGTCTGGTTGCCGTTCGTTTTCGGCCGTTTGGGAGACCTGACATGTGGGTCCAGTCAGTGCAAATGACCTAAATACCCTTAGTCCTACTTCTTTCTCTCTATGACAGGTGGACCCTACCTGTCGGGTCTATCCTCGACCTCCCTCTTATCTGCTCCACCTTCCTTCTCCCCTCCCCTCCCACCTCTATCCACGGACACGCCGACCTCCCTCCTCACAGCCGTGCATGCTTCGACTTTGACAGGTTTTACATGGACACTTGAAATACCAGACATCAATTACCTGTATCGCTGGGCAGATAAATTTAAGCATGCCCTTAACCTGTATCGCTGGGCAGAATATTTTATCCAATTGCCCTACCTGGCACAGCGCCTGCATTGTGCGGAGGTCAAGGCCTGTATATTTCCTGGCATCCCGGGCAACTGGTGCAAGTGTGCAACGGCACAGGAACCACTGATTTAGGCGTGGATCAGCTGTCTGTCCGCCAACACTGTTCCATGACCAAAGCCGCCGCCCTGAAGGAAGAAGAAATAAGGAAGCCGTCAGGACCGCAGGACAAATATATAGGCGGCCACATCGGATACAGCTGCTTGTTTAGACGGAAGAGAGGGGGAACTGGAGTTTAGGATTCTCATTCGAAACCTTTTCAATATAAGCGCGCAGGGGGACTCGTGACAAAAAATTTTGGCTAACACTACGTGAGGAAAAGGGAAACCAGTCATTGCCATGCCTTTTTAAATTTTGGCATGAGAGGGAGAAAAGGCTCTAATCCTTTGGAGAAGCAATTTTTTTCCTTCAATTCAAGGATGGCATACCTTTTAAGGTCACTCGGTGTGATTACCATCTTTTTTAATGAGATAGGATGTAAAAGGCTCTAATGATTCTCTTTATGCGAAGGCAGCCGTCTCTCATTTGCCTTCTCTCACCATCAAAACCAAAGTCGATCGTCGAGGAAGAGCTTGGGAGCATCTATGACTAGCAGCTTGCCTCACATCTTATCCCTCTTCCTTTCTAGCACCTTCAGGGGCTTCCTTCGGATGGCATGACCACCTAAGATGGTCGATGCAAGAAAGTTTTGTGGAGCTCAAGGCCCTTTGTCCAGGAGATGCAGTTGGCTCTCAAAGAGGCGACAACGGAGGACCATCAAAACCATGCTATGCGATTGGTCAAGAAGGCAAGCTTGCTGTTCAAGAAGGTCAACATCGATGTGCTCACTCAAGGCCCGAAGGTTGCAGTTGGAGGGGGATGCATGGCTCCCGCATGAGCTGTGTAAGCCGTGCAAGATCCTCGAATCAGCATTGCATCTTTGTGGCCAAGTTCTCAAGTGGTCCCTTGTCTCCAAATGCGTTCTCAAAAAAGAGGTCAACATGGCTCTCTCCAGAAAGACTCAGTGCAATTGCAGGGTTGGAGTCTGGGCGTTGTTGTTCAAGAAGGTCAACAAGAAAACTGGGACTTTGTTCGGAGGTTGCAGGGTGATCAACCTGGCTGCTGAAGCGAGGGGAGATTGCTGTGTCAATCATACAACAACATTGCATCTCCTGTTAGCAAATCACGACGCCAAGTTCTAGCAATTGGTCCCTTGTCTCCAAAAAACAGAAGAAGAGGGTCCTGTTCAAGGCGGAGCAATTACAGAAGGGTTGGAATGGAGCGTTGTTTTTCTTGAGATTTCCTGTTGGGAGCTTGGCTCTCTTTGTTTGTAGCTAATTGATCATGGTGCTGCATCGTAGTGTCTCTTCTGTTTTTTCTTTACTTCATGCAAGATCATACAACACAAACTGTGACCCATTTGCGATTAGCATCCACCTTTGGAGGATTCAACATCCGATCATACAAACAATTTTGTGCCATATATACATATATGCAAGAGAAATATACAGAAAAATTTCAAATGAGAAGTCCCAAAGGTTTTTGGTCAATTTCCCTGTTGGCAAATTGGCTCTCTATATCACTTGTAGCTAATTTTATGGTGTGCTGCATCGTGTGCCTTCACAAAGCAAACCTTTTACATCATGCAAATGGGGTTGCGAAACTAGAATGTCAACTGAACATCATTTGAATTTATGGAAATACACGATTTGTTTTGAAGAAAACATTAATTTTGCATTTACTGAGAAAATGGAATCCTGGCCAAGTATTCATTTACCTTGAGATTTTTATTAACAGCAAAATAATTACTAGGGGTTTAACCCACCAATTTTCTCAGGAAAAAAGCATGGTTCTCTTATAGTTGTATTGTATTTCCAGGGATCTTGTGCCATCTACCATTTGTTTTATATACCATTATGATTGCATTTACACTCATAATGGAACCCACAAAAAAATTTGCACATTTCTTTTTTGTCCTTCTTTTTATTATTATAAACGGTTCCATCTAGCCCTTTTATAATTGTTTTTTTCAGGAAAATATGATCTTAGTTGTATTGTATTTGAACTTGTGCCATCAGAGCTCTATATATGGGTATTCGAACCCAGTGTACACTTTCATAATTTTACCCACAAAAATGAATTTGTTAGATCTTTGCTAAACCCATGCGCTTCAATGACAAGCTCCGGTGCTTCCTCACCCTCAACGCGCCGCTCCACCACGACGCCATCCTCCAGGCCTTCACCGAGATCTGGGACGGCGTCCTCACGCACAGTGAAGAGAAGAGAGAGTTTGGGTGGCTGACCAACGGGCCCCATTAGAGGGTAAAATGGTCATTTGATATGCCTATTTGACACCGTGAGAGGGAGAAATTGACGGAATGGCGCGTGAGAAACAATTTTTTTGAACTTGTACATTTGTGATAGATTGAACTTTTGAGGTCCTTCAGCGAGATTACCATCTTTTTTAATGGCATAGGAGTAAAAGGCTCTAATGATTCTCCTTGTCTGCTGGTTCAGCTCTGCAGTTGCTTCAGCCTCTCTCACTATATAAACAAGGAAGCCGAAGCCCGGAAGAGACACCATTGTAGCTAGCAGCTTGCCTTTGATCTTATCCTCTCTTCCTTTTCTAGCACCTTCACACCTTCCTTCAATTCCAAGGATGGCATACCACCTAAGATCTGCGAGTGTGCCTTCGAGCCCTCGCTCCAGCAAGACCGATGTTGAGGAACAGCTGCAGAGCCTGAAGGCAGCCGTCTCATTGCCTTCAGCGACCATCAAAACCATGGTCGATGGTCTGAGCAAGCTTGGGAGCATCTATGACTCCATCGATGTGCTCACATGCCTGCCCAGCAGCCAGAGGAAGGCAGTGGAGGAGGAGCTCGAGCGCTCCCTCGTCCTGCTTGACCTCTGCAGCGCCGTGCAAGAAAGTTTTGTGGAGCTCAAGGCCACTATCCAGGAGATGCAGTTGGCTCTCAAAAGAGGCGACAACATGGCTCTCCAGACCAAGATTCAGTGCTATGCGCGCTTGGTCAAGAAGGCACAGAAGCTGTTCAAGAAGGTCAACAAGAAAACTGCTTCTGACATCGAAGGTTGCAGGGTGATCAACCTGGCTGCTGAAGCGAGGGAGATTGCTGTGTCAATCCTCGAATCAACATTGCATCTCCTGTCGAAGCAAATCACGACGCCAAGTTCTAGCAAGTGGTCCCTTGTCTCCAAATCGTTCCAGAAGAAGAGGGTCCTGTTCAAGGCGGAGCAATTGCAAGGGTTGGAGCTGGACGTTGTTGTTCTTGAGAGCAGAGTTGGGACTTTGTTCAGGACATTGATCCAGAGCAGAGTGTCTCTTCTGAATACTCTTAGCTTGTAGACAGATCATACAACAACTGTGACCCCATGCGATTAGCATCCACCTTTTGGAGGATTTGCCGATCATACAAACAATTTTGTGTGTACATATATGCAAGAGAAATATACAGAAAATTACTCAAATGAGAAGCAAAGGTTTTTTGGTCAATTTCCTGTTGGCAGCTTGGCTCTCTATATCACTTGTAGCTAATTTTATGGTGTGCTGCATCGTTGCCGTTCATTCTGTTTTTGCTTTACATCATGCAAAGGGTAGCGAAACTAGAATTAAGGTGAACATCATTTGAGCTGTTATGGAAATACACGTTTTCTGGAAGTCAACATCAGATTGAGAAAATGAGTTGGCCATAATATTCATGTTCACATGAGATGTGCCTTAACAGCAAACCCAAGATCCTTGTACAATGGATCTTGCTGTCCCAAGCTAAGGCATGTCAACTCGAAACTATGAGAATTTATCTCCTGGCACGATTTGTTTTGAAGAAACCATTAATTTTGCATTTACTGTTGAGTGGAATCCTGTACAAGTGCACATTTACCTTTAAATTTTTTATTAACATAAATAATTACTAGGGGTTTTAACCCACCAATTTTCTCAGGAAAAAAGCATGGTTCTCTTATAGTTGTATTGTATTTCAGGGATCTTGTGCCATCTACTTCTGCTCTATATATGGGTATGATTACAGTGTACACTCATAATTTTACCCACAAAAATGAATTTGTTAGATCTTTTTGTCCTTCTTTTTCTTATTATAATACGGTTCCATCTAGCCTCTTATAATTGTTTTTTTTTTCAGAATATGATCTTCAGAGTGAACCCTCAGAGCACGAATCTTCAGAGCGAACCCAAAGGTAAGAAAGTTTCAGTAATTTCATGGCAAGAGTTAACTTGAATGATATATATATTAATTCATAAAAATATGTATTTAGCAACCAGATGACTTGCATAACACCAACACTGCTCTACCCATTAGAGAAGGGTCAGGGATGCATGAATGCACTATTGTCATGATTTGTTGCAGACAATAAGAGCACGACATGCTCTAGCAAAGCCACAAAATTACAAAGCACGTTTGCAGATCATCATGTAGATTGCCAAAGGTGTTCCACGCTTCAATTAAACACAAAGAACGAATACGACTATTGTGCTCACTTCAATTAAACATATCAGAACCCACATATCGGCATGCATGGGAACCTGGAGCTGGGTGGCGAAGTCAACTAGCTGTTCGTCCCTCCACAAACACCTTGCGGGGCAACTTGCAGACCAACTAATTCATCTCATGATCTGGATCAGATGCTAATCCTGATGCCCTTTCACACGTGCAGGCGAGCTTGCCAGCCAAAATGCAGACATGGCAGCCTAGTAATCAAGCTCAATGCGTGATGAGATTCTTGGCTTCGGTTGCAGCGCATGAGCATGCATGCAGTTGGTCACACCGCACATGAGAATGATTCTCCTTGTCTGCTCGTTCAGCTCTGCAGTTGCTTCAGCCTCTCTCGCTATATAAACAAGGAAGCCGAAGCCCGGAATAGAAACCATTGTAGCAGCTTGCCTTTGATCTTATCCTCCCTTCCTTTTCTAGCACTTTCACACCTTCCATCGATTCCAAGGATGGCATGCCACCTAAGATCTGCGAGTGTGCCTTCGAGCCCTCGCTCCAGCAAGACTGATGTTGAGGAACACCTGCAGAGCCTGAAGGCAGCCGTCTCATTGCCTTCAGCGACCATCGAAACCATGGTCGATGGTCTGAGCAAGCTTGGGAGCATCTATGACTGCATCGATGCGCTCACATGCCTACCCAGCAGCCAGAGGAAGGCAGTGGAGGAGGAGCTCGAGCGCTCCCTCGTCCTGCTCGACCTCTGCAGTGCCGTGCAAGAAAGCTTTGTGGAGCTCAAGGCCACTGTCCAGGAGATGCAGTTGGCTCTCAAAAGAGGCGGCAACATGGCTCTCCAGACCAAGATTCAGTGCTATGCGCGCTTGGTCAAGAAGGTACAGAAGCTGTTCACGAAGGTCAACAAGAAGACTGCTTCTGACATCGAAGGATGCATGGTGATCAGTCTGATTGCTGAAGCAAGGGAAATTGCTGTGTCAATCCTCAAATCGACATTGCATCTCCTGTCGAAGCAAATCACTACGCCAAGTTCTAGCAAGTGGTCCCTTGTCTCCAAGTCATTCCAGAAGAAGAGGGTCCTGTTCGAGGCGGAGCAATTGCAAGGGTTAGAGCTGGACATTGTTGATCTCGAGAGCAGAGTTGGGACATTGTTCAGGACGTTGATCCACAGCAGAGTGTCTCTTCTGAATACTCTTAGCTTGTAGACAGATCATACAACAACTTTGACCCCCCTGCGATTAGCATCCGCCTTTTAGAGGATCTGCTGATCATACAAACAATTTTGTGTGTACATATATACGAGAGAAAATGTACAGAAAATTACTCAAATGAGAAGCAAAGTTTTTTTGGTCAATTTCCTGTTGGCATCTTGTCTCTCTCTATCTCTTGTGGGTAATTTTATGGCGTGCTGCATCCTTGCCGTTCTTTCTGTTTTTGCTTTACGTCATGCAAAGGGTAGCGAAACTAGAACTAAGGTGAACATCATTTGAGCTGTTATGGAAATACACGTTTTTTGGAAGTCAACATTAGTTTGAGAAAATGAGTTGGCCATAATATTCCTGTTCACATGAGATGTGCCTTAACAGCAAACCCAAGATCCTTGCACAGTGGATCTTGCTGTCCCAAGCTAAGACATGCCAACTCCAAACTATGAGAATTTATCTCCTGGCACGATTTGTTTCGAAGAAACCACTAATTTTGCATTTACTGTTGAGTGGAATCCTGTACAAGTGCACATTTACCTTTAAATTTTTTTATTAACATTATTAATTAGTATGGGTTCTTAACCCTCCAGTTTTCCCCAGAAAAAAAGCTTGGTTCTCTTATAGTTGTATTGTATTTCACAGGACCTTGTGCCATCTACTTCTGCTCTATGTATGAGTATGATTACGTACTCTCTCTGTTCCTGAAAATTGCAACTTCTAAAGTTGTCCTAAGTCAAATTTTTTAAACTTTGACCGAACTTCTAGAGAAAATATTAAGATTTATGGTATCAAATTAGTACCATTAGATTTGCCACATAATATATTTTTATAAGATACTCATTTTATATCATTGATATTGATGCTCTTTTCTATAAAGTTGGTTAAATTTAAAAAAGTTTGACTGACACGGATTCTAGGAGTAGCAGCTTTCAGGAACAGAGGGAGTACACTCATAATTTTACCCATCAAGCGTCGTGTGCTGTACACCAATTCGAAACACCGAGGCTATGGTTTTAGGCATTGTCGGCCTAGAAGCCACGCTACTGCCAGTCCTAATAGACGAAGGCAGGAGGTGTCGATTGTCGAGAAACAAGCATCTCTGGCGCCCCATGTTTCCTTCATGGCATGTTAGTTAGCTTGGCTGTAATGTAGTTTTTTATCTATATTTGCATAATTTTCTTGGGCCTAGTAAAAGCCTATTGCTTCATCACAAGTTCACACAAGCATAAGCAATATTATTAGAGAAGTGGATGCGCTAACATATGCATAAGTAACATTCGTGGGGATGAGGAGAAAACAAGGGCAGTATTCTCAGCTTTGCCAGCTATGGCGGCTGTCCCACCTCGCCTTTAGGGTAGCTATATGCCTATGCTTGTAAGTCTTTTTTTTCAGAGCATGAATCTTCTAAGTGACCCTATATGTAAGAAAATTGAGTGATCACATCAGAGTTCAATCGGTATATTGCAAATTCATTTAAAGAAGTGTTTTAAGAACTAGGTGATTCGCATGATAGGAACACAGCTTCGTACCAATATTGTTAGAGAAGGAACGCAGCTTCGTACCAATATTGTTAGAGAAGTGGATGCAAGAATGTGCTAGACTAAATTGTCATGAATAATTTTTAGTAGAAAACACGAGCACAACATGCATAAGCAAAGCCACAAATTACAGGACACGTCCATAGATCATCAGTTAGCCAAATATTCCAGTTCTAATTCATAATAATTGTCCAAACTAGGAGCAAGAGACGTTCTTGCAGCCATTTTGGAGTGATTTTGGTATGTTAGTTGCATGAATGACCAAAACTGTAATAGTGTGATCCAACTTGATGCCTGTTAAATGGTTATTTGACCAAAAACTCTATTGTGGTCCAACTTTTCCTGGCCTAAAATGGCTGTGACTAAACCTATGTGGTTAATGGGTGACCAAAATTATGTTGCCTTCATTTTCTGTGATAATAGCTAGTTATGTTGCCTTCTTATGGCCTTGCTGAAATCTGTGAGACATATTTATGTCATGCTATTAATATTGCTGATATCTGTGAGCATATTTATGTCACTTTGTTATGGGCTTGCTGAAATGGTTTTTATTCAATATTATTTTGTAAGTTGCAGCACAGCAAGCAGCTGTCATTCCTTTTTTTTTTTTTATGGAAACGAGCTGTTTGCGGTGGCATAGAAGGAAGCAGCAAAATTTCCCAATCGATGTTCATTCAAGGGGTACTATGGACATCTCGTGTTCCTGTTAGGAGCTGTTACAGGCAAAGTTCACGGCGGTGGCTTATTGGGCCGGGATGAAATTTGTGAACTGATGGTCGACAAGGAAGATGATAGTCCACAGGGAATTAGCTCAAAATGTAGTCCTGTGTTTTCAGAATCTGTATATGTGTAGGGCCTTCCTAAGACAAAATCTGTACTATAACCTCCAACCACATTCCTTAATTTAGAAGGTCGTCTTCGAAAGGGAATATCTCCAATTTAAGAACCTCCCATGCATCTTAATTAATTTCTGCTTGGCCCGAGAGGCGATAGGTCTCTGTCTGAATTTCCACACAAGCAAATCATGTGGTCCTCGCAGTGTACACCTCATCACATTCATCGTCGCCGTCGCCGTCGTCGCGCATGTGCAGTTCTGTTTCTCCATCCGTCGTCGTCACCAATCCCGATTCTGTTTGCCCTCCCGATTCTGTTTGCCCGTTGCACTCTCGCGCCGTCGACGTTCACGCACTGTTGGCACAGTTGCCATCGCATCGGCCTCCATCCTCTACTATTTATGGCGTGGATCCGCTGGCAGTTGGCAGTTAGCAGTGGCTATGGATCATCAGATCAGCTGGCTCGTGCCTTTGTGTCCTTTTTCCTTTATAAGGAACGCGTTAGCATGTGTGCATGGGTAGGCCGCCACTACATACTTCCCCGTCGGCGTCGCTGGAAGCACACCGTCGTGATCCATCCATCTCTGATCTGCTGCGGCTGCTGCTGCAGCAGTATCCCTTCAGTCCAATGAAAAAGTAGTGTTATCCTAACCACTAAATGGCCATTGTTTAGGATAAACAGCCACTTAAACATGCAAAACAACCATTTAAATAGGGTAGGCGGTCGATTAAATAGAAACAAATTTTTGTAGCATAGAAACGGTGTGCAATGCAAATGGGTTAAATGGCTATTTAGGTAAACGTGTGTGTGTGTGTGTGTGTGTGTGTGTGTGTGTGTGTGTGTGTGAGAGAGAGAGAGAGAGAGAGAGAGAGGAGAGAGGATGGAGAATTGAATCTAAGGCGACAGTGGTACAAGCAGACCACTAAAAGTTGATTTCTAGAGGCAGTCAGCAACATGAGTTGCCACTAGAAATCATCTTCCAAAAAACTAAAAACACCCTAAAATAGTAGAATAATTTTAAGTAAAAATCACATGATTTTCATGCATAATTATCTTTGTATCGACTTGGATTTGTAGTGACTTCATCTATAACTATTATGTATGTATGGTTCTCAGATTACAATGTATTCATTATCGTAACATGTGAGATATATATGATGGTTGTGAGATATATGTGATGTATTAGAAATATTAGAACATAACTTCTATTTAAATATAATAATAAAATAAATTAGAAAGAAAGAAATAAAGATCACTGCAGTTTGAAGTCACTGGCTAGGCGATGACCCTAATACTATATCACTGTCACGTCAAGGCTAAACCTGGCAGTGATATCCTCCTATCGCTAACGGGTCTACAAACATGTAGTGATATAGGCTAGTCCCATCACTATTGATTGTCTTTTGTCGCATCTGATTTCGACAACGATGCCACACGTTTAGACCAGTGTCACTATTTTCATATTTTGGATCCATGTAAACTCTTCTTCTAATGTAAATTAAAGCTGGAACAAGACATGCATGCATGTCTGATTTATGTTAAAAAGAGATTCAGAGAAGAAAGCCTAAAAAAGGAAAGGAAAACAAGCAGCTTAAAGAGCGCGGGGGGGGGATGGGGGGGCGGGGTGTTGTGTAATAAAACAAATAAGTGCTTTGAGACTAAGTCAATGAATTATTGCCATAAAACTCTTTTTTAGATAGCTCAAGCATCTCACTTCGTCCTTGATCTTCATTAACCTGTTTAGCCCACCTTGTGGAAATGGATTAAAAATGAGCTAATTATGGCCTAATAACAGTTAATAGATTCTAACGACCAATTATCCCTCGTTAGCTATTATTAGCATAGAATTAGCTTTAGTCTTTCTAATTGCTATCCAAAAACTTGGGTTAATTATTGGCTCCTTGGTTCAAACAGCCCTAACTCGGTAGAAGAAGTTTGTTTTCTGTCTATATAATTCCTGTGTTCCATTCCTTAGTTCCGATGGGACACTAAAACAGTAATAAGTGGTCGAAGACGACCTTCGATTGAGGAGCTTGCATTGGCATATGCAACCGACATAGGAGAAAAACTCTCGCAAGGAGAAAAACATGGTCATGCAGCAACATTGAAATTATTGTACCATTATTGAGAAAAAACATGCTTCCTTTCATGGCCCCATGCATGCATATAACCATTTTGTTCATCCTGGATTCTGCATTTGTATCCAACGGCTCAATAATAAGCTCGTCACACTGGTCATAACTCATATATAACCCATGGAGTAGTCGTTCTCAACTCAACTCTATAGGAGCTCAATCGAAGCAGCTCGGTTGTTAGTTCAATGGCAATCATGCAACGGCTTAAGATTTGAACTTATCGCGGGTGTATATTCCGAACCACCTAACTGATGTAGGAGGATTATCCATCACTTAGAGCAAATCCAAGAGTCTTTTTTAAACCCACTCTTTAAATCATAGTTTGGAGAGCTATTTGAATAAAGTTGTTATCTATATCTTTCTGCTCTCGGCATTTGTGCGTTTAGTAGTAGGCAACGTTCCCATTGATAGCGAGGTGGTGACTTCGTCAATCTCGAGAATTTACCAGCACGGTCTTCAAAGGTGCTCATAGAGACAGGATTTACGTGCGTTCGTTCATAGGGATGAGTGTGCGTGCGTTATAGGTGTATGCGTTGTACTGTGTAATCTAAAAAAAATAATGTTTATATTTTGTGCACACTTTCACTACTACGTAAAAACTTAACCGAGGTGGTTATTTTTCGGTTAATCGAGGCGGTTTTTCTAACCGCCTCGAAGATAAGGTCACGGTTAATCGTGGCCTTAACCGAGGCGGTTAGAAAACCGTCTCGGTTAAATTATTAACCGAGGCGGTTTTCTTATAAAAACCGCCTCCGTGAATGACTATTAACCGAGGCGGTTTCCTTATAAAAACCGCCTCGGTTAATGTATTAACAAGGCGGTTATTATAATATAACCGCCTCGTTATGATTTTCCAAATTAAAAAAAAAATTATTTTTAGGTAATTTATATTAATCATTTAATATTTTAAAATATAAGCAGTATCAAATATAGCAAATACAGATCATATGGAACACATAGAATAAGCGTTTAAAGGCTAAACATATATTACAAGAGATCTGATGTCAAACATCATTTGAAGTTCCACCATGAAGTTTAAATTACATGCACACAAAGTCACAAAGTCAAACACATACACATAAGCGTCATGAGAAGTTTATCACAAGGTAAACTAGTCGAAGATGTCCGGCAACACATAATCCCTCATATCTAGCATTGTTCTCCATTTGCGTAGCTTCTCATACTTGTCCTCAGTTGCTAGCTCGCACTCTTCGTAGAAGAACTTGCCATCGATATGACAACATTGATCAGTTGCAAACTTGCAAACGTCGGATATTGTTTGACCGATGATCGTCTTGTCGATCCTGTTCCTCTTCCACCATCCATTTGATTTCTTCAGCTGTCGGTAGCTGTCACTGTACTTCCCACACGCCCTAAGATACTCACAAGCATAGTATCCACATAAAAGCGATCCTTCGGGTTGTTTAGAGCACTGCATGAACGTTATACGTAATACGAAATAGTTAGGCCATATGGAGAGCATGATGGATGATGTTATAGCACATTAGAGATTTCTGATATATAGTTACCGAGAATTATCGCCTAACTTTGAGTACGTGTTTGTACTTCAACTTCTTTTTCTTGGACCTCCGATCCAAGCAGTTGGGGTCTTCAAGGTACTTCCTGTAAGCACTGTATGCAAACCACTCGTGTCAACATCAAAATTGATATGATTTATATATGTAAATAAATGAATGTGATGTCACACTTACTATCGGACACAGAATTCAAAATCATTGTATGCTTTTTTGTCTGTTTTCCTCAAGGAGTCGAATACAACAGCCTTTCCATCCTATGGGAAGATTATAAATACAATCCAATGCCCCATGACGCCTAAGCTGCACCATTGAAACAATTTAAATCTCAACTCTTCAAGTGTAATAAATCGTGAACCCAATGGATGGTATACGTATTGGAACCTGTGTTTTCACGTACCCGAACTGATGGGCGGCAAGGATACACCCATGTTCCTCGACCTTCTTCATGGCTTGAAGGATGTATTGTCCCTTTCTGTACCTAATCTCACTCCGTAGGCATGCCCTGGTTTCTATCCGCTGCATGGAGGTCAAGTTCACCAACTGCGGATCTGTATCCGGTATATCGTAGCCAATGATGGCCCTCTGGGTAATATGCATAGGAGAGAGGTAGATAACATTATCACCAAGCTCCCGATTTATATATGATTGCATCCTGCGCAGCACAAGTCTTGGTCACGACATTGTTGTATTGATTGAAGAAGGCATAGGGACAACGATGCAATGCTATAACAACTTACAATGCAAAAGGGTGACTTGGGCGACGCCGAGGTCCTTGCGCCCGCAAAGCATCCTATGCATGTCGTGGAAGGGCACAGAGAAAAAGCAATCCTCTTCCAAGTGGAAGTACTCCTTGGGGACCCTCACAACGAATTCTTTCATTCCTAACTTGGCAGCATGCATGTACCATAGATGGAACCGTCGAACCTCCCACGTCTCCTCCTGGACTAGCTGGCCCAAGGGCAACATGAACTTGCCATGCTCGTAGTTGTCCGGGCAGTCTGGAGTTAGTGGCCAGATCGACGGTGGCGTTGGTGGCCTGCAATCACGACGAGTGCAAATGTTGTTAGCACCATCATCAGAGACACACATACTCTATAATTGAGATAAGCCGGAAAGTATGTTAGCAATAGTACCTATCGAATGCCGTTGAAAAAGGGAGACTGTTTGCGATTTTATACGCCCTCCAATTTGCGAGGGGTATATTCGAAGGCCTGTCGTCCTCCTCATCTATTGGGCACTCTTCGGGTTGGCTTGGAGGTGGCAAGTCGTTCCCCGATGCACCTCTATTGTCCTCCTCATCTGTTGGCTTCATCGGCGCCGAAAGGCACTCTTTGGGATGACTTGGAGGCGGCGTGCCTCGCCCTGCCCGATGCAACCCCGGCATCTCCTTGTGGGTTGCCTTTGTCGGGAGATGGGCTCCGTCGAGGACTGATGCCTGGGACGCCATCGTTGTTGCCACCGTCGTCGTCGTCATCACTTGGGCCGCCACCGGGGGGAGAGGATGATGGCGGTGAGCACGATGTCTCCATTTTCAGCACGATATCAGCTTTGCTCCAAAGCACGATATCGCTGAGTGCTTGGCCGAGCGTTGTTGCACCACTTTCAGTGGGAAACTTGAGTTCATCTTGATCGAATTCATCTTTAGTGTACACCAAGAGCACTACAGCGTACTCGGGCGGGATTGGCTTGCCGTCGTAGATTTCTCCATCTTTGGGTGGCTTAACCTCTCCTTCTCCCACTTCTTTCTTCGTCTTCCCCGTCCGGCCAAAGGGCACCAAGAGCTTGCATAGTGTTGGTTTCTTGATCTCATCGACCGGGTACCTTTGGTGCTGTGAGGTACCCGACTGCTGTTGCGGTAGCTGGACGCCAGCCTGTCGAAGCATCTGTGACCGCAGGTCCACCATCTTGGGGTCGTTGCTCGTGAAAGCTTCCTGTATCGACCCCATGATCATTTCCTTCACGGCCGCATCATGGCCTTGCTGGATGAGCCATTCCTTATATGCCTGCCTCGTGCGGTACGAGGCAGCGTCGGATTGCCAGGACTCCACGGTCTTCCAGCTCTGCCTCGAGGAGATGCCCCGTACACGGCCATGGTGCTCCGGCCTTCCAAGCCCCTCGGTCAGGACGTCATGATCCCTCCGAGGTTCGAACAACCCTTCTTCCTTAGCCTTTTGTACCGCGGTCACCGCCTTCTCCGTCTCCTCGGTTTCTGGCTCGTTGTACTTGGTTCTTCCCTCCTTTAGCCTCTTCGGCCGACGGGCTTTGAAGTAGTCACGTGCCCTGGTGTCGAGGCCTGCTAACGGATCCTCTATACTGGCAGCAGCTGCCTCACTTTCTTCCTGCCGCCACTTGGGCCTCTTAGCGGCGTACCCTGTCATACCCAAATGGTGAGGGAGCGTATTCCTCTTTGCGAGGTCAGAGTACTTCTTGCTCTTGTCCTTTGAGCCATCATCAGACACCTTCTCCACAAATTCATCCCAGACGTGACGCTTGATGAAGTTGTAGTCTTCAAAGGGTGTCTTCTCCATCTTCACATACTCGTTGTTCGTGTGTGGAGCGCAAGTTCTGGCGCTTTTCCCGCAACCGCTAATGCATGCTTCATGCATAGATCTTCGTTGTACTCGGGTCGGTGGATACTCGAACCGCTTCTTCACGTCTTTCCACACTTTATCCTTGAGTTCTTTCGGGACTTTTCTCCAATCAAAGTAGGTGATTGGCACGTGCTCCCTAGCTACACAGGAGCACTGGTTGCTGAATGTGCCTATCACACTTTCCGGTAGCAAGAGCTCTCCATGCCGCCCTATCTGGTGTATGACATGCACCTTGCTAGACACTTGGTGCCTACCGTGTTGGCCCCTCTTCAAATCTGATTTCTTGCCACTCTTGCCAGTACTCTTGCCACTGCCTAGTGCGCTTGAAGAGCTTGGGGTAGGAACGGATGCATGCCCCTCTCCACCCTCCCCCTCTCCCTCATCGTGGAACTCCAAGCGCAGAGGCACCTGTGGTATCTGTCGAGCATAACAAGCATTATTAGCTATATGCTTATGCGAGGGCCTCCATGTTATGGTAGTTATATACGTACTTCGCGCCTTTGAGTTTCAGTATCATCCTCTGGATGGTATCGTGCTTCCATACGAGAACTTCGTGTTGAAGCCCTATACATGTCCTTCAGATCATCTTCTACATTATAATTCGGGTCACCATCTTCCTCCGTTTTGCGCTTCTTTTCTGGCAATGGTGTTGGGACCTCCTCCTCATACTCGGTAGAGCTGCCTAATGACGATGACTTTTGATCATCACTCTCATAAGGACTAGGCTGGCGCCATTGTCCTTCGTTGTCAGGCTTGTTAGCCATTGGAAGCTATGAAGAAGATATTGTCAGGTCAAAGATGCGGATAACAATTTTATTCAACTTCATATGCAAAGGTAACATGACAATAATATAAATGAAACATCTCTCTTATATTCCTCCTCTTGAAAGATTACATCATTTTTTTCATTTACATTGAAGTATGTATACAAGAAGCATGTATACAAAATTTAAAGAAAAGTACAAAATTTGAAGAAAAGTACAAAATGATTAGTAAATTTGGCTAGAGCTGTAACTGCAAGTAACAAGGAATCCCTCTCCCCCTCACATGGCTTCCTAGGGGACCAAAATTAACCCACACGACAAACAAGAAGTTGCTGCTGCCTGCTGGTGGATCCAATATCCACCATGCATGCACATGGCAAACCAGAATTAACCCACATGCAACAACTAGGTTGGCGCTGCATGCACATGGCCAAATGGTAGTGGTTGCTGAAATCCAATATCCACCATGCATGCAGACTACAAAAGCAGGGAGAAGCATGCAACAAGGGACCCCTGTCCACTGATCCCGGCATAAACCACGCATATATGGAGGAGGCCGGAGTATAAACTACACAAGACAGCTTCACAACAAGGGACTCTGCTAGCTTTTCTGTTGCTGGACAGGTTACCAAAAAAAAGAAAGAAGGAAAAAAGTCTCTGGTGGGCTCGTTAGCTCTGTTGTCCTCATCGCGCGTTGCAGGATTTGTAAACTCGCAGCTTGACAAACGCACCCCACACAAACCACCTAACGAGAACCGGTACACTTGATGACTCCTCCAGTAGTCCAGATTTTGCCTAATCGCGCGCTCGCGGTAAATTAATCACCATCACTTGTTAACTAATAGTCGCCCGCGCGCCACCGACAGCGTCGCGCGTTTTCTGAGACTTGGCAACCGAGTCTACCACTGGCCTAACACTGAGCGGAGCACCCCGGTCGTTTTGGTCTCCAGCTGAGACATTCTGGTGTGCTGGAGAAGTTAACAGTTGCTGCTATCTAGCTAATGGCCAGTGGATGAGACAGAATGCTGGACAGATGAGAACAGTGGTAGTAGCTGAAGATGAGTAGGATAGGATGCTTAGCACTTTTTTTTTTGTAAAAAAAATATTATGAAGAGAGTGCGTCATCAGAGTAAGGTAGTAGTGTATCAGACAGCAGGGTCCTTAGTTAATGTTGCAGAGTCAACAAAATGATCAAGTTTTACAGCTGCTGTTGCTATACCACGGCAGCTTAAAAAAAAACGGAGTCCATGGTTCAGATATGTGCACACTGCAACTTTAAAATAATATGCAGTCCGTGGTTTAGATCTGTGCACAGCTAAACACCAGCTTGCTAATGATCTGTGTCCCTTTTAACAAAATCTTAAATAAATAACCCTTTTCTGTTTCGCTGCTATTGTTTATGCATGCCATATAATGAATCCATCAAATTTTGGTTTGAGAGATTTGCTCACACTGCTCAAGTATAAAAACAGCTGATTTGGGAACAATATCCAGCATGGACTTGCCATATCTAGTATCTATCACCACACTACTATGAAACAAGCGTTGCAATTTCCAGGTCACTTCCCTTAGTCATTTACTTTAATGAAATTAGTTATAATGAGTGCTAAGTTTGACAGCAATGTAATATAAAGGATGTTAATGTTACCTCAACACTGATTGTTCTTGAACTGTTGGCTTATGCAGTTTCAAAACACGCTCCTGATATCAGTGTGCTCGATCTGCATCAGAAATTGGAGTATTCAATTATTTCAGAGGACAAATGCACATTCACTGTATTTTATCCATCAAGGTGGTACTGCCAAAGGGAGATACCAAAAGGTGCTGTCACCAGATTGTTCTGTTCACTTCCACAGTTGTAGAGCATACGAGTTGATCATTTCATTACTTACTGCTCTTTGCATGAAGTACATCAGTGCCAATGTGGCATTGTTTGGTTTGGTACATCAGTGCCAATGTGGTATCATAATTGTTTGGAATCTAGTTTTTTAACAAAATTATTCGGAGATATAAATTTGGTATGCACACGAAAAGACCATTTTCTCCCTTCCATTGCCTTAGTTACTCTAGCAACTAACTGCAATACTATGCAAATAAGCAATTCTCATACAGAGTAGCATATACCATGACACAAGCCATGAAACAGAGGGCGTCCAGAATTGCAGGAAGCTATACCTATAATACTGACATGTTCGCAAGAACTTGCATCTCTGCAGTGCACTAGTAAACCACGCATAAACCACGAATATATGCAATGGGGATGCATGCGACTTGACCTTTCAAAATGTCTCCTATTTTTCTCAAATTAATGTCTAAAAAAGATGCACAAGACTGCAGAAATCTTTTCCCAGTTACCTCGGGGCCAGCGGGCGGCGGCGGTCGTGCTGTCAGCGGGCGGCGGCGCTCCGGGCCGGGCGGGCGGCGGCGCTCCTCGGGCCGGCGGGCGGCGGCGGTCCACGGGCCCAGCGGGGGCGGCGGCGCCTCGGGGTGGCGGCGCACCTAGGGGTTCCTCGCGGCGGCACTCCACGACGGCGACTCCTCCGCGCTGCTCGGCCGGAGATAGGGTGGACGGCGGCAGCACTCCTCGACGGCTCGGGCGCTGCTCGACGGGCGGGCGGATGGCGGGATGGCGGCGTCGAGGCGGACCCGGGCGGTGGAGCACGCAGGGGTTCTCGCTGCGGCACTCCTCGACGGCGACTTTTCTCCGCTGCTCGGCCGGAGACAGGCGGACGGCGGCGGCACTCCCCGAGGACTCCGGCGCGGGTCGACGGGCGGGCGGATGGCGGCGGATGGCGGTTGCGGGCGGCACCGGGAAAAACCAGCAGCCCCCTTCGGGAGGATTTGAACCGAGGCGAAGGACTTGGGCACACCGCTTCGGTTTCGTGTTGTTTATATAGGGGAATTAACCGAGGCGGTTATTTTAGAATAACCGCCTCGGTAAATATTAACCGAGGCGGTTATTCTAAAATAACCACCTTGGTTAATGCCTCCCTATATAAACAAAAAAAAATGCTTCTAATAATTATGAAACTAACAATTTTTTTTGATATAGTAGTGTAGTAATAGTAGTAGTATTATGTAGTAATAGTAGTTGTAGTATATTGTAGTTGTTGTTCACATATTGTAGTAGTAGTAGTAGTATGTAGTATAGTAGTATGTAGTAGTTGTAGTAGTAGTATGTACTTGTAGTAGTAGTAGTATAGTTGTACAAGTAGTTCAATCATTCGTCTTATTCAATTTTTTTGTATAAATATAATTTATTTTATTATGACTTCTTTTATCAACAAAAATACTTGAATATTAGTTGATTTATTTTATTATTTGTATAAATATTTTAAATAAGACGGATGGTCAAACATGAAGTGCAAAAAACTAAAACGACAGTCTCCATGGGACGGAGGGAGTATTTCAATAGTGACGCTTACAAATATGTGACTCATAAATGTTCGAACATAATAAAATTCATAAATATTAAAGACATTACATAAGTTATTACATAAATATGTGACATGATAACTCATTTTAGTGCCGACGCTACCACGGTCCTCTTCTCGCCATCGGGACGGCATCAAGGCTTCATCTTGGTCTTGTGGACACGGGTCTCGACGAGCTTGATTTTGGATGGATGATCGGTAAAGAGCGACATCTCCGAGTAATTGTTGTGTTCTTCAGGACTCTGTACTCCATCTGCTCCCACGATTCTCTGCTTTCCTGACACAACCACATGCTTCTTGGTGTCTTTAGGTTTTGCGAAGTAGGCTACCTATGCAACGCGGTTTGCTACCACCCATTGGTCATCTTTGTACCCCACATTGCCGAGCTGCACTGTGGTGAGCCCAAAATCATCCACAACAACCGCTGTCGTCTTTACCCACTGGCACCGAAATAGAGGCACCTGTAGGTCACCACCATAGTCAAGTTTCCATATCTCTTCGATCTGGCCATAGTATGTCATGATCTTCTTCGTCTTGTCATCGATGCCCTCATATCGAACGCCACTATTCTGTGAGGTGCTCTTCTTGTCCTTCTCTTTCATGTGGAACCTGTAACCATTGATGTCATACCCTTGCCATGAGGTGATTTGTGTTCTAGGGCCTGACGCAAACCTCGCTTCATCAGTTTCTCCAAAAATGCCTTGCTTTTTGATCCACGTCGTGAAATTGATGTTGTGCTATTTCTGAACCCATGCCTCACCACGTCCACCACTAGAAAGGCGGATCTCATCTACATGCTTCTGAACCCAGTCTTCCATGACCACTAACTGATTGAGCGCGCTATTGTGAGCTTGTTGCAGAGTCTCTTCATCTACATCAGTGCGGACTTTCCTTCCCGTACATCCCATCCTCGAGGTTTTGCCCTCATGCAAAGGGACGGACAACCCAATCGCTCTTTCGTCCCTAATGTATTTGGTGCACCAGTTAACGGCCTCCTCCATTGTGTATGCCTCGATCATAGAGCCCTCCGGGTAAGCACGATTATGCACATATCTATTGAGGGTCGACATAAACCGCTCGTACGTCCACATCTGATGAAGGTACACCGGGCCTAGTTCCTCGTATCGATCAACCATGTGCATCATCGGGTGTGGCATAATATCAAAGAAAGACGGTGGGAAGCACATCTCAAGCCGACAAAGAGTTTTCGCGATGAATTGTTTTCAAAGCCAGGCGGCTCGGCTTCATCGATGACCTTACGTGTAATCTAGTTAAAGAAGTAGCACATGCATGTTATTACCATCTTAATGTACTCCGGACCAATACATCGATCACAATTGGAAGGAACACCGTAAGCATGACATGGCGGTCATGTGAGTTGAAGTTGGTAAGAGTGAGGTCTTTCATGGAGACAAGGCTCTTGATGTTGGAAGAAAAACCGGTTGGCACCTTGATCGCCCCCCGAGCCACCGGCACATAGCCCTCCTCTCATCCAATGTCGGGTTGTAGCTCGCCCCGGGAGGTCGACTTTTCCATTCTCAAGCAAAGCAGTGTCGGTTGAATTTCGGGCCCGATGCCCATGTTGACCAAATCCGACGAGACTTGAGACCATCCTTTATCTTTTTCTTGATGTCAAGCAGATTCCTATCGTGCTCTCAAACACATTCTTCTCTAGGTGCATGCAAATCGATGGCATGGGGCGTATCTAGTTCTTTCCAAAGATGATAGGTACTTGAAGAAACAAGATCGCTTCTTGAAAGGCGGGGGCCATGATAGGCTCACCTTTTTTCTTCGCCCCTCCTCGCATCCCGTTTCCTTTTTTCTTGGTTGGCTTTGGACCATCTTTTTTCCTCTTTCTTCTTCTTCTTCCGAACTCGATGTTTATACCCTTGACCATGTCAAATACCTTTTGCCCATACCTTGTTCTTTCTGGCTCGTCAATTTGAGGTTCGGCCTTGTTGTCAAAGTACTAATTCATCACAGGTCTCCGATACCTATGCTTTTTATAGAGGAATCGTCTGTTCCTCATGTACACCATCTTCTTGGATGCAGCAAGGTAAGTGTAGCAGGTACCATCAATGCAAACTACACAACCGCCTTACCTTTAATCCGCCCCGACAAAGTGAAAAAAGATCGGGGTAGTCCGTGATGGTGACAAATATGATGGCCTTCAGAGTGAAATCCTTCTTTAGAAACGCATCCATCATTTTGACCCCCTTTTCCCATAGAAACTGCATGTCCTCCATAAATGGCTCTAGGAAGATATCTATATCATTTCCAGGCTGCTTCGGTCCGGATATAAGCATGGTTAGTAGAAGGTACCTATTATGATAGAGATTCGTAAGAGGGATATTATTGTGTAATTAAATTGGAGAGAACAACTTTCACACACACCATCCCTGGTCCAATAATTCCTAAATAAGTACCTGCGCTTGTGACATAGATGGGGAGGTAAGTTGTAGATGGTGAGGATGACCGGCCAGGTGCTGTGCGAGCTACTTAGGTCACCGAACGGATTCATCCCATCAGTACTTAGCGTGAACCTGACGTTCCTGGCCTCGTCACCAAACTCCGAGAACTTGTCGTTGAAACGCTTCCATTGCTTGCCATTGGAGGGGTGTCGAAGCTTGCCATCACCCTTCGTGCGTTCGGCTGATGCATGCCAAGACATGAGCTTGGCATCATCCGAGTTCCCGAATATCGCACGCAGGCGATCGATCACGGGTAAGTACCACACGGATAGCGCGGGGCTCTTTCTACTCATATAACCCTCTTCTTCCTGGTCCTGATCTGGAGGCGGGGCCTGCTTCTTTGTCGTCTCCAACTTCTTCTTTGGTCCTCTTGAGGTGGGTCCATCGTCAGAGGCGTCCGTCCGACAACCAGCATTCCTCTTGTAACGGCTCGCTCCGCAGCGAGGACAGCTCTGCAAGTTCTCATACTGGCCTCGATATAAAATACAGTGGTTTGGACAGGCATGGAACTTTTTAAGTTTCATCGCCACTGGCCTGATCAGCTTCTTTGCCCGATAGGTATTCGTGAGCACCTTGTTACCCTCCCGGAATGTGTCAGCGAGGATACGTAACAGATCGTTGAAGCTAGTGTCGGACCACCCATGGCGAGCCTTGAGCATCAGCATCTGAAGATTGAAATGTAACGCCATCCAATGCTTCGGACAACCATTGTACAGGGGATTTATTGCCGCCTGCTTCATCTCCCTGAAGTTCTAGGATTCCCAAACAAGACGTCATCCTGATCTTGGCAGTTAGCGATTCTATCGAAGAGGTCCACATCTTCGGGGTCCGACACCTCCACCGGATTACCACCATCGTCATCTGCAGTGTCCTCCTCTGCCTGTAACAGATCTTCAATCGTGATGTAATCACGATGCACATCATTATTGCCACCGGTGGCTGATGCTTTGGCTGCTGATACTTCAGGTTGTTCTCCTTTTTCTCCGTCAATCACCGCCTGTAATGTTGTCGTCGACGACTTGTTTTCTCTAGATGAGCAAGTGGTGGCGGCACTCGGATCTGATTCACCGTGACACTTCCAGACCTTATAATCTTTAACGAAACCAAACCGCACTAAGTGAGATTGCACCACGCTCTCGCCATGTGCCAGCAAATTCTTACGGCTATTGCACGGACAAATTATGAAATCTCGACCCACACTCGGGGCGATGCTTTGTCGCCGCAGGAATGAACTTTCTCTTCACATGATCCAAGAAAGATGGATCTAGCCTCGACCCCTTGTACATCCAATCCCTTGCCATCCGCAACCTTGCACACGTACCATAAACATACATAAGGATGGGAGCTAAAAATACATGTATCTAAATCTAGATCTAAAGAAAAGAGAGAGAAAGAGAGAAGAAAAGAGGAGAGGAAAAGAGAGAATGAACAAAGAGAGAAAAAGAGAGGAAAAGGTGGGGTTTTGAAGAGTAAGAATCAACCTATTGTGGTGTTACCTTTCACAAATCCAAGGGTTCTTCCTCCTTAGGAGATGGTTCTTTCTCCTCCACTTAGATCTAGATCTAGATGTAGGGGAAAGAGAGGAAGGAGAGAGGGAAAGAGAGAAGAAAAGGAGGGTTGGAGGGTAAGAATTGAGCTCTTGCGTTGCCCCTTCGTCTATTCCATGAGCAAAACTTCTCCCCCTAGAAAATATACAATTTTTACGGTTTTAGAGCTCAAAACCCGCAAAAATGGAGGAGAAGCCGCGGGGAAGAAGAAGGAGGCTGCTGGTTATATAGAGCAGAGTTAATCGAGGCGGTTTTTGTTAGAAAACCGCCTCGGTTAACGGTATATTAAGCGAGGCGGTTTGTGTTACAACAATCGCCTCGGTTAATACATTAACCGAGGCGGTTTTTACAAACAACCGCCTCGGTTAATGACTATTAACCGAGGCGGTTATCTTTACAAAACCGCCTCGGTTAATATATTAACCGAGGCGGTTACGTTAGAGTAACCGCCTCGGTTAATGTTGATTAACCAAGGCGGTTTTTTTATAAAAACCGCCTCGGTTAATTTATTAACTGAGGCGGTTATTGGGGCTGGGCATTGACTCATTTGGGAATCATTAACCGAGGCGGTTTTTTCCTAAAACCGCCTCCGAGCTCATTTTTCAAGTGCCTTGCAAAATCTTTTGTGTAGTAGTGTTTAGAGAGCTAACCCTAATCTTAATTTTTGACTAGCGAGAAATTCAAAATATGGTATGTCAATATTTACAGATCTAATTAATTTAATTTTTTTTAAAAAAACTCTGTTAATCTTACCATAGTTGGATATGAATAAGTATGAAAGTGTTTATTTTATTTATAGAAGAGAAATAAAGAAGGATAATGTTGTACCAGAAGAAAAATATACAACAAAAAAATTCCGTTATTGAAAGACATAAATCTTCAATGAAACGCAAACAAGAAAAAAATCAGAGATGTAACTAATTGAACAATTACCTCTATCTACTCTATCTATCTAGGAAGACTTATCATAGTGCTCTACCAATTGTGCTACAACCCTAATTTACCACATTTTTTTACATGCAGTAGAAGAATGCATGTGCATTTCTAAGGTTAAATGCCAAATTCCATGACTTCCTTTCAAGACTGACGAAAGTCTCTATTTCTGATCTTTGATCTGACCTAGTGAGGACCTTGCTTCCAATTTAAGATTCTTAGTGAAGCTATAATTTTTTATTTAAGCTGAAATATTTTAAGATACTACATTTTTTATGGATTTAGAATATTTGTTACTAAGTTGCTACTCCCTCTATTAAAAAAAGAACGTTTTCAAGAAGTCAAGCAATTTTAAATTTGACTAAAATTATATAAAAAAGTACTGACATTCAAAATATATAATAAATGTAATTATATTAGTTATATAATATTTTTTATAATAAATGTATTTTGGAGACATAAATGTTAATGCTATTTACTATAAATTTGGTCAAAATTTTAAGCCGGTTTGACGAGCACGAATCCCACATGTGGATGGAGGGAGTATATTTTTTCTATTTTATATGAAATGATGAATGTTTTTTTCTTACAAAGAAGAGATATACAACTTTTTTTCTCTCTTTTCGTAGTAGGTCATCTTTTGTGCTATATATGTAATATTTTTTTTTCTCGTCCAAAGGCCTAATGCAACCATATGTTTCGAAAATACCTAAATAATCTACTTTTTTTTTTTTTGAGAAACACCTACATAATCTACTAGCTGCCTGGACATTTATGTTGTTTTCAGTCGGTCTTGTGATGGATGAGATCTAGTCTATTTCTGTGTCCGCCAAGTACGAAGTATAATGGGCCGACTTCTTGTTTGTTTCCTTCTTTTTCAAGTCGGCCCATCTTGGATGCCCATGTCTGGACTCCGGAGTCCGGAGGCCTCGGAACATCTCAAATTGGCAATAATCGAATCGGCAAATGAAGTGGGCAGTGGCCATTACTCCCCTTGGTCCAAAAACAATATAATTATGTGATTCATGTCAAAGATTAAGTTTGAATAAATTTATACTAACTTCATCCAAAATTATAGTTCGTTTAACTTTTTTAACTCTAAGTTTGACCACTCATCTTATTCAAAAAAATTATGTAAAATTTCATATCTTTTGTTGTGGCTTGCTTTAAGAATAAAAGTTCTTCAAGAATAACTTAAATTTGACTATATTTGTATAAATTTTTTAATAAGACGAGCAGTCAAACTTAAGGTTAACAAAGTCAAACGAATTATAATTTAGGACGGAGGAAGTAGTGTATATATATATATATATATATATATATATATATATATATATATATATATATATATATATATATATATATATATATATATATATATATATTGTGGATTTTCTAACCTAGGTGATACCTACCCACCCTAGGGGATACATATCCACCATCTGGATTCATGCCACCTGTCGGTTTTGATGGATGGATTTTGATGTACCGAATAGGAAAGTCGAACATCGAAGTTGCCGTGTCTGGCTATTTTTGCCTTCATGTGGACCACATCGCGGCTCTCCGTGCGCACATGCTGGGAACTGGCCACTAGTCGGTCTCCACGTAGTCATCTAGGCCCACTTATCAGTGACATAAATGAAAAAGATGAAAGAGAGTGTGTCTGAACGAATAGACCAGCATGGACCACATAGCTTGCATGCACTGAGTTCGAAATTGCTAGATGCTCAAGCTTCAAATCCTAATATCTAATTACCCACACACCCGATTTGTTATTTGTGTTTACCATAATATTTTTTGTGATTTTATCTATAAAATAAGATCCAACATGACCATATTTTCTTGAAGAAAAAATAATAACATACATACCCTCTATGTCATACTCTAAAATTTGGCTTGGCTATCATCAAAATTTCATGCATCTAATTACCTTAATGTCAGCTCGTACAGCCTCAGGCAGCTCCGTATATTTACAAAAAATAACAACCAAGCCATGCATTTTTGTCTTGAATAGAAAAAATATTGACTGGATTATATACGCCTGACAAAATATGGTTAACAAACCCAACTCCAACAAATATGGTGGGAGTCTTATTTTCTAGATAAATTACAAAAATTATTATGGTGAAAATAAATTACAAATCGAATGTATGGTGGTTAATTAGATATTGGAATTTAAAGCTTGAGCATCTACTAATTTTAAAATCCATGCATACAAAGTATGCTGCTTGAGTGTCCAAGAGACAGCAGCCAGAAGCAGCCGAGCGAGCAGCCGAAAAAGCGACCAGCGAACACGGCGAAAGTATGCTGGACCAAGAGACCTGCAAAAGCTCCTCGATTTTATGCGTTCAGGGACCAGCAGGCAGCAGGTACGTGTAGGTGTCCTGGTGGCCTAGGGCCATGGCCGCTCGTACCAGGACAAACGTATGGCCAGCGAGCGCTCTAGCATGCGTCACCCGTGACCACAAGTGAGAGGTAATCTTGTTCACTCCGTAAATCTGTCAGCACATGCATGTTCGTTTTGGGAGGGTGGATAGCTATCGCTCAGGGAGGATAAAAAACACGGGTGCAAGCCAGATATTTCTTTTATATACACTACAAGAAATGGTGCTTTACATGACGTTTTTTGATGACGGTTTAAGAAATCATCATAGAATTCTGTTGTTCATTCATTTGATGATTTATCTATGACGGTTGAATGTCACCGATTGTTTTAGCATTTGAGTAGTTTATCTATGACGGATAGTTTCATTTGTCACAGATGAATCATCCAACATGGTGCTGACATGGCGTTGACGTGGTCTTTTTTTTTTGCGTGGCCAATATTTCGCTGACGTGGCCTGGCGCTGACGTGGCCTGTTTGTTTTTTGAATGGATGGACCCACCTGTCAGTAAGGTTTAAATGACAAAAAATAGTGCACGTCTGGGAATCGAATCCCAGACCTCTTGGATGCAAAGGTAGAAGCTTACCACTGAGCTAGTATTCTGTTCCGATCCTTTATTTTATTTAAACATTAAAGTGATTTCAGATTAAATACGCATCTCGACTTTCGTTCACGGAGATGAAACATCCAACCCGCGCCGCCCGACGCCCGTTCTGCTTTCGCCTCCGCGCCGCCCGTTCCGCTTTCGCCGGCCGGAGCTCAACGCCGCGCGGCTGCCCCCGTCCCCCCGCAAAGAAAGTGGCCGGCGTCGGAGGCCATGGCCGAGGCGCCGGTGGTGGCGTAGGAGGCCATGGAGGCACAAAGCGGAGTAGGGGCGGCGACGGCATAGGCGCTGGAGGCACAGGCGGAGCAGGGGGCGGCGACGGCAGTGGTGTACGCGGTTGGCGTTGTTGAGGGGACACAGAGGGGAAGTCGATCTATGGACTCCACGGCTCCGTGAAGACTTCCCCCCACCACCTCCATTGCCGACCACCTGAGCTCTGAGCAGCTGTAGATTTGGGTCCACCTGAGTTCGATTGGTATGGATTCTTGCTGTTGCCATATGCTTTATCCTTTTGAATGCCAATTGCCATGATTGAATGTCTGGGTGCATCCTCTGCCCTTCACTATGGTGATTATAACATGTTCTTATGGTCCTTATGGTGGACTGAATTTTGTTTAGAATCTGACATGTGCCTTGGTGCTAGTACTTTATTAAATACAAAGACTACTAGAAACACAGGTGTTTTGCCACGCCATGCATGATTGGGCTAGTTCATTTCTTGTGGCGCCTGTTACCTCCTTAAAACAATTAGTAGGGGCTGCTAAGTATAAGATAATGTCAGTTTTATTTAAAAAATATTTATAGATTATTCGTAGATTAATTTCTTTTCCATACATGATACATGTCTTGGAAGAAAATGGAAATTTTAATAGATTCTATCGAGGGTCAAAAGTCTGGAACAAAAATATTTTTGAAAGTGTCGATGAGCTATCTGGTCTGTTTTGAATGTATTCTTATGTTGGGTGGCTTTTCAATTAATTAAGATTGGAAAGTAGCAGTTCTCGCTTCCAAATTGCAGTTCACAGTTACATAAGTCAATTTTAGTTTAATTTTGATTTGATCAATTTGGCTGTGTCTTAAGTCAATTTTCCTTAAATTTGAACAATTTATTGTATAAAATACATCCACATCTACGATATCAAATTAGTGTCATTACATTCTTCATGGAGTATGCCACGGTAATGTCATGTTTCTAGATTTATATGGAAACGGAGGAGAGAGCAATCCAAATGGCTTAATGTATAGCCGATTTATTCGGGAATTGGTTATAGGAAATATACTTGGCTAGTTGGTTATATGCATGGGTGCTAGTTAGTTTATTAGTTGCTAATAAATCATGAGCAAGCAGCTGACGCTTGTGCTTGTGCATACAGTATTTCAGATGATTTGGTGCCAAGCTAGAGACAGAGAAGTTGCCCAATAAGTTTAATTACAAGGTGTATATCACCACCGAATTGGCGGCATCATGTCATCATCCATGCGACCCGACCATGCGACCCGACCAGACCATGCATAGCATGTGTGGAACTGTTCACTGGAGTGCCTTGACTTCCACTCCACCTAGCTACTACCTCCGTAAAAAAGAACACGTAAATCTCGTTTTCCAATGAATTAAAGATTCTAAATTTTAATTAAATATAATTTAAAATTATTGATGTTTATAATGTGTAATAAGTATAGTTAGATTCGTCATGAAATATATTTTCATAATAAAATTTATTAGAAACATCTAAATTGTAGATTACATCTTTTATAAACTTAGTTAAAGTTAAAAGATTCTTTGACTCGAGAGGCGAGATTTATATATTAGCTTCTGTTGCTCTACAGACTACAACTGATGCTGCTCTAGATGGATTTAGCCTGGTTGTTGGTTTGTTAGCCATACTCCTACGTACAGATAGGCAGTGACTCAACGCCGGCCATGGCCATGCATCTTTTTCCTCTCTTCAATCTCCTACTAGGATACTACATGCTGCTGCGTTCCAGCATGCATATATGCGTGAATGCTAGCTAGCTGGCCTGGTGTACGTACGTACTACAACAGGATCGGATCGAGCGGCCTTTTGGTGTTGGCATCTCTGCAGGTTCATGGCTGCAATTATGCCGGCCGTCGTACCTGCTTAAAGCTGAAACATTGGTGGATTCGCAATGGCTCTAGCCTCACAAAGTCACAAGTCTGAACAATATTCAGTCAATGCATGCGGTCCGGTTCCGGGTTCAACGCAGGTCGGAAAAGCAAGAGCATTCTTGCTCAGTAGCTTTACCACCCACCCGCTCTGCACTGCACATGCAGGTTATCCGATCCGTGTGTCTCTATGTACTGTGAAGACTGCAGCAGTGCACTCCACTGATGAATGAGAATCCTATCAAAGGAAAACTCTGGCTGCTGCTACTGCAAGCAATACGTACGTACTACTGTGTGTGACTACTGAAAGCCTGAAATTTCATGGATATACTTTTCACGAAAAGCATCGATGGTCTCCTGTACAGTATGCTGCTGACTTTAATTTGTTGGTCTGAACATCCATCTACCCAACAGTGTTCTTGCTACGTTGGACGCAGCTAATAGCTTCAATAATCCGATCAACTGATCAAGCTAGACATGTTGTCATCCAGCATGAACAACAAGCAGTAGAGATGCCAGATGCGCCATCCAGAAGGGGTTGTTTAACAGAAAGTGTGTATCACGTATGCACCACCTGCTGAAGAATCTTAGCTTCACATATACTGCCAGCTGACGCTGAACTGAACCTGCAAAGAGAAGTGGTGAGACGACGACAGAACAGATAGATGCCTCTAGCATCATCATCAGCGCGCACGCGTGCGTGCGTGCTGGAACTCGATCGATTTGCAGGCCACTAATCTCTAGTGCTTAATTATCCCCATTCTTTTTTCTCACCAAAAAGCAGAAAAGTATAGTAGCGGCGGAGCTATAGGAGTCGAGAGTTTCGCCTTAGCTTTTGCCTGCCCGACGACAAAGGAGGCTAGCTTCAGTCCAATTCAAAGCAGTGGAATATGCCCATGCATACAATACAAGCATGCGAGGAGAGCAAAGCAACAGAGCCCAATCATATTCTATATCTTGTGTATATAAAAAATCTCCAGATATGCTGTGTGCACAAAGCATGGAGACTGCTACGACTATGGCATGCAGTGGATACTGGCTAGCTTAGCTACCCCTACTACATACAGGTGATCAGATGTGATCTTGATTATCAGACTGCGTGCCTGGGTGTGCTTAGTTAATCAGTATAGTACTGCATGCAAGTGATTAAGTAGTAGCTGGCTTAACACGGTCGCTCGACTGAGGGTGGAACCAAACAGACACGGCTTAGGTTAGGGTTTACTCCCGCCGCCGCCACCGCCGCTTCGTTCATGGCTGCAGCCGCCGTCATCGCTTGGTCCAAGTCTGAACAATATTCAGTCAATGCATGCGGTCCGGTTCCGGGTTCAACGCAGGTCGGAAAAGCAAGAGCATTCTTGCTCCTCTGCCTCCTCCGGCATATCGACTGCGGAGGTCGGAGGGAGTGGGGATCCATTGTTTTCTAGTAAGATATACTTTTTTTCTATTAGATTGAGTCTTTAGGTTTAGAGTTTCTCCATGCCAAGTTTCATTGGTATTTGAGATTTATCTCTTCCTCCCTGCTTCTTCTCCGAACTGAACAAAGAGAAGTGGTGAGACGACGAGGATGTGGTGTGGAATCATTTTCTCCATGGCGGATATGTTGAAGATGAAGGCGGCATCTGCCCGACGACGGCATCAGCATCTTCATCGACATGACGACATAGAGACTTATGTTTCCAAATGGCGGCATCAAGGCGGAGATGTTGCCGCCGCTATGGAATAATTTTCTCCGGTCCCTTCTTCGTTTTGTTGTGGTTGGATCTGGCCACGATGAAGGACTAGGGAGAATAATTTTCGATCGGTCTTCCTCGTTCTTCGGTGGCGAGAAAGAAGAAAAAGGAAGACATAAGGAAGAAGAAGTTTCTCAACTCTCCGGGAGGGGAATGTTGTTTTTCTATTTTGTCCGTTGGGCATCTATTATCGTCGGCCGGATGTGGGTGGAAAACAATTGTTGTTGCCGAGTATTTGCATGACGTGCATAGTCATCCATACAAAGCATCAAATAGGTTTGGGTTTGAGATGCGGAGCTATTCACGGCGTGGGTATTAGATGAATTTCGGATATTTGTGTAATCCGGAAGGAATCAGAATGTGTTGATGTGGGTTTGAGATCAGGAGCTATTCCGGCGTGGGTATTAGATGAATTTATTATCTAATATAATTCTTCTTTCGTCGCAAAAAAAAAAAGTAGTAGCTGGCTTAGCTTGGACCACAACAGCACATGTACTATACATGTGGAAGCTCATGGCAGCTATAATAAGCTAGTAGAGTACTCTCTGTAGTAGCTAGCTTATTAGCTTGGACCACAACAGCACAGGAGTATAGTGTAGCCTGCTTGCATGCGTGTAATGGAATTGAAACCACTGCAGTCGGCAGGAGAATATATCCGTTTCTTAATTGCTAAGATAAATATAAACACAAACACACTGTTTCGTTCTAGCTATCTAATCATTTTTTTTCTCTCGGTTGTTGCCATGGACATGCATGTGCCTGCCACTCCACTAATTAGTCTTGCCACTAGTGCAGAACAAGCATTTAGTCCCGGGCCTCAAGGGCCTTTAGTCCCGACCCGGAGCCGGGACTAAGGTCTCGGGACTAAATGTCCCACCTTTTAGTCGGTTCCGCTGCCCGGGACTAAAGGTTCATTTTAGTCCCGGTTGGTAACACCAACAGGGACTAAAGGGTCGGCCAGTGGTGCGCCACTGGCCGCATTTTAGTCGGTTGGTGTTACCAACCGGGACTAAAGAGTTTTTTTTTTTTTTTCTTTTCTTTTTCCTTTTCTTTTTCCTTTTCTTTTCTTTTGGTTTTCCCTTTCTAGTTTACAATTGTATTATTATTATTTTTGAATGTGTATTGTTATTTGCTTGTTTTTATGTAGACGTGCACCTATAATTTATAATTTAGATCATTACATATAAATAAATTACATAACACTATTTATATATTATACATGATATAAAATTTACATGTCTAAAAATCACGGATAAAGTATTTACAACTTAATTGTTCTCCGTCACTCAAGCATCATATAAATGATCATCATGGTTTGGTTTGAGTGGCTCGTCGGGGTTGAAGAAGTACTCGCCGGCGGGATTTAGGACTTGGTCATTAAGAAATCCCGCGAGTGTCTCCCTGAATTGCTTTTAGGCGGACTTCAGTCAACACCTTCTCCCTCACCCATGTGTCCTATAGTAATCATTAAAGAAAAAAAGTTATAGATATGTATAAGATTTATTAAATAGCAACAAATAATTGAAATGAACTTATTATATATACATGTTACATACTTTTGCATTTGAAGATTTGATCTTTTTTCATAGACATTTAGAAATTCGCAGACATAGTATCCGCATAAATTTTTATTTTTGTGGTCTGCCGTAGAATCCATCGAAGTAGGATAGGCTTTGAAAGTGGCGCTTTTAAATCGGGACGGTGTTTACGCACGAACCAAGCCCAAATCCTAGCAATAAAATGATCATTATTAATTATCTATTACAGAGTTAAAAGAGCTGAAAGTAATATTTAGAGATCGAAGTTACCCTTGGATAATATCTATCATTTCTTGGTAAAGGTCCAGTTCTTTTCTCAACGAGTCATAGATTATCAAATGAGATTCCCGTGAGATCAATCACAATTAGTATCCAATGAAAACTGCATTTGTGTGTAGGCAAAATAATTATTTATCTTCACACCGATCTCATCAATTGGGTTAATAGAATGTACGTATACACGATAATGATACTTACTTAAAGTTATAGGGAAAGAGTATATATCTTTTATCCTTTTGATTGATCAAGTACCTCCGTAGATTTCTCTCCGTTTGAACTCTCCATATGGCATACGGAGTCTTGGGGTCTTTTGAATACAACATAAGGATCTACAAATCCAACCTCCTTGTCATTTCTAGCTCGAGGTCCCTCATCATGTGTCCGCATATGTATAGCCGGTTTCTATAATTAGTTATACATATACATGATAAGTTCTGATGACATTATTAAAAAGAAAGAATCACTTACACAGACGAAGCGGTGATTAGAGCTTTGTCAGAGCGTCCATGTGGCATAGCTGGTGTAGCTCATTAAATTGAACATAAATAATATCATCATCACGGAAGTAATCATGGTTTCTAATTCGAACGCAAATATAGTCATCTGCTCTTTACGCCGCACGCATCTAGGTACCACTTGTTTAGCAAGTACATCTGTGTGCCAAGTTTGTTGAGGGCCGCAGGGTTGCAATGAGACTCTTGCCATATTCATATGTCTTCGATAATGATCAATTTTTTTTGCACTTTCAATTGCAGCCCCAGCTATCATTTGGGATAAGGTAAGACCGGTGTCCTCAAAAAAGTTTCAAGATCATCATAGTGCAAATCTGGAGGTATCTGGCTGGTCTAGCACGTCGATGTTTGAACCATATTCATTTCAATGACTAGCGGGGGCACCGATTGCTTTGATTGTTCCCCGAGCTGTGCTACATCCTTGCGTGCTATTTTCTTTTTCTTCTTCTCTTCTTCTAGGGATTTGGTTAGAGTGCGCTCATAGTCAGATAAAGATGATGATTCTTTCTGAGCTGCACGCCTCTTTTTTTGTTCAGCCTCAACCCTTTGCCGTAGATCTTTTGGCTGTAGCAAGAGGTAGGGCTTCTCAGCTTTCCGCTTGGATTCTCTTTCATCCTAGAGGTTCTTGAAGAAACTGTCCACATCTGTCTTTACCGAAGCTTCTATTTCTGCAGCAGTCTTCTCATAGGATAGCTTCTTAGGAATGACGGGTTGTTTCTTCTCAGGGGCTTTCTTTTTGGGCTGCGGGGCGGCCAACACATTTGATCGTGTGGCCGGCCTCTTCTTCAATGGTGGGTCCACCGGTTTCGGCGCTGGAGCCACGTGTGGAGGCGATGGCGCGGCCGGTGGCGGGGTTGGAGCCCGACGTGGAGGCGAGGGGGCAGCCGGTGTCGGTGTTGGAGCCCGAGGAGGCGGCGTTTGAGCCCGAGGTGGCGGCGTTGGAGCCCGAGGTTGCGGTGTTGGAGCCGAGGTGGCGGCGTTGCAGCCCGAGGAGGCGGCGTTGCAGCCCGAGGAGGATGCCGGGCGATGGCCGTGTCTTGCCTTTGCCTCGTCATCACCGCGACACTATGACATGTGGGTGACCACCTGTGGAACCAAAGAGGTATATGAGTAAACCGCTAACTAACTAAGGAAATGCAAAATAAAGTTAGTGAATAAATGTATCGTAAAGTTTAATCACCACCTAGGGTTAGGTTCATGATGATGAGGTGGTGGTAGACTACTAGGTGAAGCCCCAGGAATAATGATGTAGCGCTTGCGCCAATAAATGAATGCCTTCTCTGCTTGTCCTAGAGTCTTCTCCCCATCGCCTCCTTCTATCTCGAGCTGCACATTTTCATAGCCTTTGATAACTCTATCCATCGAGACATTAGCATATCCAGCTGGAACTATGACTCCATGGATTCTTGGTATCTTCGTTGGGTCGATAGGAGTTACAACACCGACGGCAACCATGACTGTGGTAGCCCCCTGTGGAATGTGCAGCTCACATGTTGTCTGAGCTTGAGTGACGTCATCCACCGGAAAGCGCAGCCCCACGTCGTCTTGAATAGTTGGCGCCTCCGTGGAAGCGCAAGCGCTTTTCAACCGACCGGGGGGCTAATGTTGACTCTAGGCTCGATGCGGTTTGCCTTTGCATTGAACTTATCGCTTCCTCGCACTTGCCTTTTGATTTCCTCGTTCATTCTCTCTTCAAGTGCTTTTTTTCTCGCAGTATCGCTTCACGAGCCGGCCGCTTGTGACTCCATCACCATTGCCTCCAACCTACGCAATCGCTCTGCCTCCTCTTCCTTCTTTATTTGGCGGCTTCTATAAGTGGGTCTATCTTGAGGGAAGCCATGCTCCCACGATATCTCCCCATAGCCTCTTGTTCGCCCACCGTGTTCAGCAGTCTCCAGGGCGTATGTCAGCTCATCCTTCTCTCTATTTGGCTGCCAGGCGCCACTTTCAACTAATCCTCGGGCTTGGGCCATTCTCTGTCCCACTCTCTGCAGCTTCTCGCCATACACTACCTTCCCGGTCTCTAGGTCCAAGGTTCCCCCATGACCGAAGAACCAATACTTGGCGCGCTCAGGCCAGTGCAGTGATTCTGGTTCCATACCCTTTTCAACAATCTCCTGTTCCAGCTTCTGCCACTTAGGAATAGCAGTCCGGTAGCCACCTGAACCCAAATGATGGTGGTATTGCTTGTGGCTAACATTTTCCTGATTACGGATCATCCGTGCCTGACCCTCATCTGAGTTCTTAAACCGTATGAACTCATCCCAAAAAGGCCTCAACTTGACGTAGGCCTTGTTGGTGAAATCCGGGGTCCGGTCATGTGCAACGAAAGTCTTGTACAATTTCTTCTTCCAAGCCTGAAATTGTTTGGCCATCTTCTGCATAGCCCAGATTTTAACCTTCTCCTTCAAAGCTTCATCCTGTGTATCGAGCGTGAAATGTTGAAGGATATCTAGCCAAATCAATTCTTTGTCATGATCTGAGACAAAACTAATATTGGGGTCGTCTTTCCGTTGCCTCCATTCTCGAGCACTGATCGGGAGCCTGTCCCTCACTAGGTATCCACAGTGAGCAACAAATTTCTTTGCATGTTCCCCAAGTACTTGGCCTGTACCCTCGTCGAATTCCGACACAATATACCGACCCTCCAACGGCTTTTTCGGGCCTCGCACTTTTCTACCACTCCCGGTAGTTGTCGCTGATCCAGAGGGCTACACAAACAAGTATAAACATATTAATACAAAAGTCATTCTTTTTAATTTCGTGTATATACATATAGACTAGATTATAGATAGACCTCATCAGGATTGTCTCCCACAAGTTCTTCATAATCAGCGAAGTACTGACTCCCATCATCTATTTGTTCATTTTCATCACCTTCGACTTGGGGATTTTGGTTGCCGCCGGTGTTGATTATGTCCATCATCGCATCATCCATGTTATCATTCGGATCGGCCATTTCTGCAAAAGTTGTTAATTATAAGATGTTAGAATTCAATTTGTCGTGTAGCGCGACAAGAGAAAGTTAAATAAAAGTACCATTAATAAAGTTACTTGACATAAAGTTACATAATAAAGTCATATGACATGAGAAAGTTAATAAAGTAATATAAAAGTACCATTAATAAAGTTACTTGATATAAAGTTACATAATAAAGTCATATGACATGAGAAAGTTAATAAAGTAATATAAAAGTACCATTAATAAAGTTACTTCACATAAAGTTACATAATAAAATCATATGACATGAGAAAGTTAATAAAGTAATATAAAAGTACCATTAATAAAGTTACTTGACATAAAGTTACATAATAAAGTCACATGACATGAGAAAGTTAATAAAGTAATATAAAAGTACCATTAATAAAGTAACTTGACATAAAGTTACATAATGAAGTCACATGACATGAGAAAGTTAATAAAGTAATATAAAAGTACCATTAATAAAGTTACTTCACATAAAGTTACATAATAAAGTCACAAGTCATGAGAAAGTTAATAAAGTTAAATAAAAATACCATTAATAAAGTTACTTGACATAAAGTTACATAATAAAGTCACATGACATGAGAAGGTTAACAAAGTTAAATAAAAGTACCATTAATAAAGTTACTTGACATAAAGTTACTTGAAATTACATAATGAAGTTACATAATGAAGTTACATAATAAAGTTACTTGACATCATATATATATATAAGTTACTTGATATCATATATATAAGGTTCGTCTGGTCATTGCTAGGTCGCCGCTAAGTCGTGTCTTGTTCGTCCGGTCGTCGCTAACTTGCTAAGTCGTCATGTGTTGTTCGTCCCGGTTGGTCGCTAAGTCGTCGTTAGGTTCGTCCGGTCGTCACTAGGTCGTCGTTAGGTTCGTCCGGTCGTCGCTACGTTGTCGCTTGGTTCGTCCGGTCGTCGCTAGGTCATCGCTTGGTTCGTCCGATTGTCGCTAAGTCGTCGATAGATCGCGTCGCTAAGTCGTTAGGGTTTCAAATAAAATTACGGCCGTCCGTGCTCGCTAAGTCGTTAGGGTTCCGAATAAATTTATGGTGTCAAGTTACCATTAATTAAGTTAATTATATTATAAGTTATACTTGTAATCCGGTGTCAAGTAACTAGACATAATTATATTATAAGTCCGATCGTCGCTAGGTCGTTAAGACGTCGTTAGGGTTTCAAATAAAACATATTGTTTTGATTCGCTCACGAATATCGTTCGTCGCGTGTACGTATGCTCTCTTTCTCTCGACACGTCCTGCATGGAGATGTTCTCGGCTCGATGGCCGGCCACAACACACATACATGCATCGTCCTCGGCTCGATGGCCGTCCACAAACACACGAACGCGATCGACTCGATGGCCGACGCAACATGTACATAACACAAGATGGCGGCGCCACCGCCAAGCGCGCGGAAGGACGACGACGGCGCGGAGGTTTCACCGGGCCGGCCGGCGTGCTTTCGGTGCGCGGCGGGTTCCCGCTGAGACGCCGACGGTGCGGGGGCTCGCCGGGCCGGAGAAGAAGAGGAGGCCGAGCGCTCCCCTCGCCTGGGCCGGGAGGAGAAGAGGAGGCGGCGGCGGGCCTCCCCGGGCCGAGAAGAACGCTGGGAGGACGAGGACGGCGGCGCCCCGAATCGGGCCGGGAACGACGGCGGGCCTCCTCGAACGACGGCGGCGCTTCGCCGGGCGCCTCGATCGGGCCGGGAAGATGGAGGCGGCGGCGGCTCGCCCGGAGAAGAAGGCGGGTGGGCGCGCGCGGGCAAGCGCCGGAGAAGATGGCCGCAGCGGCAGCGCGCTGCTCGCGCCGGAGAAGGAGGAGGCAGCGGCAGGCGGCGCTCGGGGACGAGGGCGAGACGACGGCGGCGAGCGGCGGCGGTTAGGGCAACCTCGATCTGGTGGAGTCTGGAGGAGGAAGACGACGGTGTGATTATATATACTGTGGCAACCTTTAGTCCCGGTTCGGTCGAAACCGGGACTAAAGGACCTTTAGTCCCGGTGCCAACCACCAACCGGGACTAAAGGTCCAACCTTTAGTCCCGGTTGGTGGTTGGCACCGGGACTAAAGGTCACCTTTAGTCCCGATTCTCGGCCGGGCACCGGGACTAAAGGTGTTTTTGCCCAATGACCACGAGAATACAGTTTCTTATTTATTTATGCTTACAATAATTACTTTAATTTTGTTAATTGCATAGTAAATAAAATATGAGGTATTAATTTCTTAAAAAAATAACAGTTCCATTTCTTTTTGACTAATTGCTTTTTATAATAAATTTTGGAACATAAAATCTTTCATTCCTTTATAATAGCAAACTTAAATATAAAAAATAATTAGTATTTTGTTAATGCAAAAATGTATTACTTAATTTAAATATCTTAAAGTAGGTGTTTTTGACTTTCTATTTGTTTGTGCATTATTTAAACGTAAATTCTATTTATTTATCATTATTTATCTCCAAAATCATAATATACGTGATATTGACCATTACATCAGATTATTTTTAAAAGATTTTTTCTTTTCTTATTTATTTATGCTTATAATAATTATATTAATTTTGTTAATTGCATAGTACATAAAATATTAGGTATTAATTTGTTAAAAAATGACAGTTACATTTCTTTTTGTCTAATTGCTTTTATACTAAAATTGAGAACATAAAATCTTTTCGTCCCTTATAATAGCAAACTTAAATATAAAATCTTTGCATCCCACATGTCATGTCAATATTTGAAATGATATAAATTAAGAACAACTAATATAAACATCTTATGTTACAATTATCCCATACACATACTCTAATACACTCTATTTATTAGGCGGGCACAAGTAGTGATCTTCTTTTTTGAGTATGTTCCTTGGTCATGATCTTGACGTAACCATGGAGTGTCCTCAGCATTTATCATGATGCTCGGATCTTTTGTCACATTGAAAGGCGTGATTCGGTCATCCCTTTCATAATCTTCTGAAATATCTGACTTGTCCTCAATTCCCACAATGTTTCTTTTTCCTGAGAGAACTATATGGCGTTTTGGCTCATTTGTTGAGTTGTTGTCATTTTTCCCTCTCTTTTGTTTTGACGACATGTCTTTCACATAGAAAACCTGATTCACATCAGCAGCAAGGACGAATGGTTCACCTTTATAAACCAACATTGTTGAGGTCCACTGTTGTCATTCCATAGTCTTTGTCAACTGTTACGCCGCCCCCGGTATTTTTGACCCATTGGCACCGGAACAAAGGGACTTTAAAATTAGGTGCGTAGTCTAGTTCCCAAATCTCCTCTACGCGGCCATAATATGTTTGTCTGTTTCCATTCGGTCGGTGGCGTCTACGCCGAACCCCAATTGTTTTTTGGTTCGTGCTTTTTTTTTATCTTGGCCTAGGGTGTAAAATGTATTTCCATTTATCTCGCCCTTTGTGCGTGAGGATGTGCCATGATGGTTGCCTAGCCAACAAATATAGTTGCTCATCAATCTGGTCATTGCCCCGACATTCTTTTTCGTAACCAATCACCGAAAGTGTCCATATCCGACGCATAAGCCAAGCTTCATTCTTCTCTCGGGAACTGGGATCGTAGAAAGTCCTTGTGTTTCTTGACATACGGCTCCACCACGGATGAGTTTTGAAGAACGTGTAGTGTGCTTTATTGAAATAATCCCCCCCGCACCGATGTAGGTTTTCTTTCCAATCGTTCCCTTTCCGCTCGGTCTCCCCTCGTGTCGTGATTCGGGGAACACCAATTGGGTCAAGTTCGGGAATGAATTCAACACAAAACTCAATGACCTTCCTCTGTCCCATAGCCCTCTGCGATGCTTCCTTACGGCCGAGCACGCTGGGTTGGTGGACATATTTCTTCAGGACTCCCATAAACCTCTCAAAAGGAAACATATTATGCGGGAACACGGGACCAAGAATATTGATCTCCTTGACCGGATGAACTAGGAGGTGTGTCATGATATCAAAGAAGGATGGAGGGAACACTAACTCAAAGTCGACAAGACATTGAACCACATCATTCTCAGAGCAAAGCAAGTTCCAAAGTGGATTGATTGCCTTCTCGAGAAATTGCATTGAGGAATGCACATAGCTTAACGGTTGCTAGGCGTACATGTGGAGGTAGAATTCCTCTTAATGCAACTGGAAGCAATTGGGTCATAAGCACATGGCGGTCATGCGACTTTAAGTGCAGAAATTTCTTCTCGGGCACATTTATTATACCTTTTTTATATTAGAGGAGAATCCGGATGGAACCTTAATTTGCTTAAGCATTCAAACATGATTTCTTTCTCTTCATTGCTAAGAGTGTAGCTAGCAGGTCTTAAATATTGGCGTCCATCATCTTCTTCTTCTCCGGATGCGGGTTGTCTCGCTCTTCCATATTTGCAAGTCTTGTCGTGCTTCAAGTGAATCCTTAGACTTCCCATACACACCCATGAATCCTAGAAGGTTCACACAAAGATTCTTTGTCAAGTGCATGACGTCGATTGCATTACGGACCTCTAGGACTTGCCAATACGGTAGCTCCCAAAATATTGACTTCTTCTTCCACATGGGTGCATGACCCATTTGCATCTTTTGGAACCGGTTGGCTGCCCCTGTCCCTTACCAAAAATTACTTTCACATCCTTAACCATCTCAAATACATCTTCTCCGGTTCTTTGCGAGGCTTGAGTCGGTGGTCCGCCTTACCTTTAAAATGCTTGCCTTTCTTTCTAATCTGGGTGATTCACGAAAAGAAATCGACGATACCCAAGGTACACGATCTTTTCTGCATTTTTTTAAATATATACTATCAAGATCATCAAAACAATTGTGTGCATGCATTATATCCCTTGTTTGACTGCGCCTCGAAAGATTACTTAGAGCAGGCCAATCATTGATTGTCACAAACAACGATTGCTCGCAGGTCGAAGTGTTCCTGTTTGTACTCATCCCACATACGAACACTGTTTCGCTCCATAAAAGTAGAAGTTCTTCAATCAATGGCCTTAGATACACATCAATGTCATTACCCGGTTGCTTCGGCCCTTGGATGAGCACCGGCATCATAATGAACTTTCGCTTCTTGCATAACCATGGAGGAAAGTTGTAGATACATAGTGTAACAGGCCAAGTGCTATGACCTTTGCTCTGCTCACCAAAAGGATTCATAACGTCCGTATTTTAGAGCGAACCTCAAGTTTCTTGCGTCTTTTTGCAAACTCGGAAACTCCCTATCTATTGCTCTCCACCGAGACCCATCGCCAGGGGTGTCTCAACATGTTGTCTACCTTACGGTCTTCTTTGTGCCACCGCAACAACTTTGCATGGTCCTTGTTTCTAAAAAGACGTTTGAGGCGAGGTATTATAGGAGCATACCACATAACCTTTGCGGGGATTTTTTCTTTCTAGGACGTTCTTCCCCCTCAACATCGCCCAGGTCATCTCGCTTCGATCTTATACCGTGATGCTTTACATACGGGGCATTCCTCTAAATTCTCGTAGTCCTTGCCACGGTATAGGATGCGTCGTTAGGACATGCATGTATCTTTCGAATTTCTAATCCCAATGGACGGACGACCTTTTTTTGCTTGCGTGCGTAGTGGTGGGCAACTCATTAGGGTTCGGAAGCATCTTTTTTGGATCTTCAATAACTGTCCAAATACCTTATCGGATACACCATTACGTGCCTTCCATTTCAACAACTCGGTGTTGTACCTAATTTTTTTTGCCCATCTTGGGCGGATGGGTATAATAATTTCTTGTGATCTTCTAGCATGCGGTTAAACTTTGCCTTCTCTTTTTCACTTTCACATTCTTTTCATTGCATCACGAATGGCATCACCAAGAGCATCACCTTCACACCGGGAGCACCTCCCTCTTCTTGACTTCTCCTATTCTTTGTATCATCGAAGCCACCAAATTGAGCAATAAGGTCGTCGGGCTCAGTTGTTCTTGTTCTTCTTCACATTCTTCCATCATTATCGGTTTCTCCATGCTTGGTCCAACAAATATAGTTTGGCATGAAACCCGACTTCAACAAATGCGAGTGAATATTTCTAGAGCTAGAATATTCCTTCAAATTCTGACACAAGGCACATGGACAACGTATGAATCCATCCCGCTTGTTTTCCTCGGCCACTCTTAAGAAATAATGCACACCATCAATGAATTCTTTAGAGCGGCGATCGACATTGTACATCCAACCACGTGTCATTGTCTGCATTGCAACATAAAGTATGATAAGTTTCTAATTTTTACTACAGAAATAAAAGTAATAAATAACCTAAAATTCTCTATTTCTTCATTTTCTAAACAAGCAAAATTAAAAAACACCAAAGTTATCTATTTCTCTAAATATTCAAGAAATTTGGTAGGCATACTAGTTATAATTAACCCGGTCACAAATTACAAATTAAAGTATTATAACCTAAAATTCTCTATTTCTATTTTTTCTAAACAAGCAAAACTAAAAAACACTAAAGTTATTTATTTTTATAACTAATCATGAAATGTGGCATGCATAATAGTTTAAATTAACTAATAAACCCGATCACAAATTCTAAAAATAAAGTATTCGAAGTAACTAAGTAACACATAACCTAAATTTCTCCATTCTTATTTTTTCTAAACAAATTTTATATTCATACTTAGTTATAATTAAATAATCCTTCAAATGTATTATTTATACTTAGTTATAATTAACTAATTGACCAGATCATATTATAAACTAAAGTATTATCAAATGTTATTTTTTAAAAAACTAATTATAATGAGAAACCATAAATTTAGTATTTTTCTAACTAAACCAAATAATATGGTAGACATAATATTAATAAATAGTGTATACTAATTTTTAGGGTCTTAATTGTAGTTATCTACATTGAAATATTTAAACGATGAAGTGATTGGTGTTTAAAATAGTGTAGAAATCAAAAAAAATAAAAAACAACATGTACAACACCACAAAATGAGATAACCCGCAGCTAAAACTTGAGAAGATGAAATTGGTAACCTCTAAACAAGTAAATGACGGCGTAGAAGTGATGAAATGAATCAATAGCCGGAGATGTGAGCACAAATCAATCAAGAACACATGAAGAACATGAAGAACAAAGAAGAAAGTGAGCTCGGGCTGCTCGGCCGGGGGAGGAAAAAGGATTCAAGTAGGGGGAGGGATTTAATCCCGGTCCTAAACACCGGCCCGGGACTAAAGTCCCATCTTTAGTCCATTTGGTGTCACTGCATCGAGATAAAACCTTTAGTCCCATTTGGTGTTACCAACCGGGACTAAAGATGGACCTTTAGTCGGTTGGTAACACCAACCGGGACTAAAAGTCACCCCCTCGATGGTCGACACCATAGCCGTTGGGCTGGGGACTTTTAGTCCCGGTTGGTGTTACCAACCGGGACTAAAGGTCTTTTTAGTCCCGGGCGCCAATTTTCGGGAGCTATTGCTCATTTTGCCCAAGTGACCAAAGGCCTGTTCTGTAGTAGTGTGCCTGCAGACAGGATTATCGCACTAGCTCACGAGGAAGCTAAGGGAAGGGATCTAGGAACCCTAGCTAGCTAATTAGCTGTTGTGTGTGGTGGATTGAAGCTTACTTAGCAGCGGGAATCTTCCCCGGCAGACGATGCAGACAAAATATCTGACGGCCGGCCGAATCGAGCATGCAGTTCGTTCATCCAGCTTTCCCCGGTGGCCGGAGCCCTGCTGTAGTGCGCAACAGTGGACGACGCATATGCGCGGAGTATATAAATTGAGTTCTCTGATATATAGCAGCACACCCAGCTTGTTAACTAATGCAGATTTTTAACTAGCTGTCCACGTAAGTACGTGTAGGTACGTACGTGTCTCTTGCGTGCATACTACTATGCATTTACATACAGAATACGATCACTTTTAAGCTGTCCAGCATGCATAGAATTGATCAACAACATCGTACACAAATATGGTTATCTACTGACTCCGTCTATTTTTCGCTGACGGTACACGTACACAATGCTTTCTTGAAGATCACACCCAAATACCACCGGTGGAAAATTGATTATTTAGTGGCGGCCTATATAACACGACGATCGCGGTAACAATGTTCCTATTTTCAATGATTTACTTAATACATCATTAGTAAAAAAGAGATATGTTCCATTCACTGGTGAGGTGATAGCAGGTTGGTTATATGAGACACCCATTATATGAGACACCCATTACAAATAGCCTTATTTTTAAAAGGCGCGCACTTGTCTTAACCAACCGCCACTTCAAAACCAATTCAAATGACACATATATAAGATTGACAATATTTTATATAAAGTTGGATGAAGACGAATTCTATATCAAAATTATAGACCTCGATGAGACCTTAAATTTTTACTTGAAAACAATTTTCATTTGGTATCATTTAGAAAAAACAAATTTCTCAAATATTTTTAAAAAATGAATTTTACAAACAGTAAGAACACCTCAGTTGCGAAAAAGGACCAATGGTTCGAAATGAATATATGATTCTCATGTGTTCATATCAGCAATATGTAGTTGTGTAGCGGTACAATAGTAATAAGGAATGTTCGTGCAAGGGAGAGATTCTGGGTTCGAATCTAAGGAATAATCACAAGAATACTTATTTCACACAACAAATTCATACGACTTGGTAGCTATGTGTGAGGTGTGGCCATAGGGTCCTAAAACACCATGAGTATAAATTGACTTTTACCGCTAATAAAAATAGTTTGTGTGCTGGTGTCAGCAACCACGCACGATGTACAGTAACATCACTAGGATCCCTAAAAGCAGTGGAACCAATTTCCTTTTTTATGATGATGAAATAGAGGATCACAAAACTATTACTACTCTATTCCTAAAATTTCTATGACTAATTAATGTGTCTCGAGTGTCTTGATGAGGGTGGACAATGTTTTTGGAAAAACTCTTGCTTTACATTTCAAGACTAAATTGCTTTTTATTTGGATCAGATTGACAAAAATTAACAAAAGAGACGTTAAGACGTCGTCCCTTATATACACAATCCACGCGTGCACGTGAACGCTTGAAGCTGCGGAAACCAACAAAATAGCTGATGGACTTCTCCCTTTGTTGCCTTGTATAGGTTAGCATCTATAGCATGCACAAGCTGTTTGGGCGTATTGCCACTTGTTAATTTCCTGATGGAGGGGCCCTCAGTTAGCTAGGGAGCATTTTCACCTAAACTTATGACTAAGTTGGTGCTTAACTCCGATCATCACTTTCCCATTTTCCTAACTGCAAGAAAAGTGAATAAGATATCCACTTGCCCATCACATCCTTAAAGTACAACATACCCTAGCCTACTTTTTAGGTTTTGCTTGCTTGTTTGTCTGTCTTCCCACAAGTAAACATTTGGTTGCATACACAGATGGTGGAGTGCCCATGATCCCCTAGCTCATGCATCTATCTCTCTTTTTATTTTTTTAAAATTCCTCCTCAGTTGTTAATTAATTAAAACTAGTAGATAGATGGTAGATGGATTAGAGGGGCAAGGTTGGAGTAAAGCTTGTGATTAGCCCTATCTTAATCAACTAACCGATTATCTAATATATTGTTCTGCTTTCGCCTACTGTTGGATGTTGACTCCTCAGTGTGTGTCGCTTGATTGCCGCCATTCTTTAATCATTATAAACACATTCCGTCCAAATCCGCCCCAATAAATCTTTATGTTTTTGTGGCTTAGTAAATCAATTTCCTTCCACACTTGCCTTGGAAGAAAATGAAAGGTTTGATATATTATCTCGAGAGAAATAAAGTAGGAGGCAAGAATATTGTTGAAGTTTGATGAGCTGTCCGTGGCTGGCCCTTTCTGGACGTATGCTTATGTGAGTGTGTTTGTAGATAATCAGTGTGGCTGTTGAATTAAGATGGTAAAGTAGCAGTAATAAATGGTTTTCCTGGCCCTTTGTGTTAAATTGTTTAATTAATCCCAACTGCTCATCAACTTTCGGCCTTCATTAGTGTGTGTGCGTGTGTCTCCCTTGTAGTGCACTCAAATTTGAACACGACAGGATGAATCCAGAAGCATGCATGCATGCGCCTAGTAGACTTTTTGAAGAGGCAAGACATATACTGTATATATTATGAATTAAATTAAAATGGAGGAGGAGAAAACAAACAGTTTCTCCCTTTTGGACCACTTATTTCCAGCCCCACTTTCAATTCGGATAAGCACATGATCGTCAATAGCTTACTTTATGTTTTATTAGTACCATTTAATCATTCAGATTCAGCAACACCCCTTTCATGAGCAGAAAACAAAAAGAGATTGCAGCTTGTTTGTGCTTCACATCTTAATTAGCGTTGCTAAGACGGTAATAAGATCGTCACATATATCACCAAAATATATAGACTGGGAGGTACGTACTGTTGAATAAAATAAAACATCTTAGCGTGTACGGTTTAATTAATTTCGCCGTCGTGGTTTCATAAAATTACTAGTCATAATTAATACTGTATTTGATATGATGCACGTGATTGGACGCAGGAGTATAGTATTCAGATGATGTGGAAACGTATACACAATACATTCAGTTTAATATATATTTATTTCTCTTAATAAGTTTGTTACCACATATCATTATCTTTATCTATATATACCTCTCTAAACCTCTATTGTGGTGAAGTGAGCGTAGCTCAGTTAGTTAGGTTTCTTGTAGTGGAACCTACTCACCTGGATTTAATAAGCTCTGAATTGATTTAATCCAAGATTTAATGGCGCGTGCCCCTTTGATAACGAGGCAGCTACGATAACTTCATTGATCTCGAGATTTACCAAAATAGAGGTTATTCTTATTTTTCCATGATAAGCAAGCAGCAGGTTTCTCCTCCACGCTGCACTGAACCTCGGACAACAACAGTCCTAGATAGAAGGCATCCATCCGTACACATACATGCATGCAGAGTGAGGATACAGATGCAGGTAGTACGCTGACAAGCAAGCGCTCGTACTACTAGTCTACTACTCTCTTTTGTTTTTATCAAGCAACGTCCGCGACCATCAGCTTAGCGCAACCGTCAACGTATACACCATTTTGTATATAGTATATCAAAATAAAAAAAAAAAAAACATCAACACCTCCGACCATCCGTGTTCCGTACGTATGGCCGAGGCGCAGAGTCGAGGATGAGTAGTAGAGGACTTTGGGAGATAGTACTGCAGCAATAGTACTCTACTAGTAGCCGGGAAACAGCAAGCAGTTGCTACTACTGTACTGGTCGTCGTCGTCAGCCCGTCACGTATAGTACTGCAGTATAGTACAGGAGGAGGAGCTAGCTGGATCGGCGGCTGAGCCTGGACTTGGCGGCGGGAGCTGGAGCAGGAGCAGTCTCCGCCAGTAATCTCTTGGGACTTGTTTGGCTGTACATAAATATATTTTAATTTACACTCCCTCCGTCCTTTTTTAAATATCGCTATGAGATGTGTGCCACAAGTTTGATTTGATTTATAGAAAATATGTACAATATTTATATCTCCAAATAATTTTGTTAAAAACTAGATCCAAAGATCTTTCCGATGATACTAATTATGATAGTAATCGATGATATTTATTATTTATTAAAATTACCGGTATTTATGTCTCGAGAAGTCGGCGACAAACAAAAAAAAGAGACGGAGGGAGTATCGTTTAAGAAGGATTAGGGTAGAATTTAAACTAAAATACACTTCGATTCCTTTCAAATCATATGAATTAAAGTATATTTGTGTACAGCCAAACAAATCCTTAAGTTTTTTTTTTTTTTTGTCTGATGCGGCCGCCGACCGGTCGGTGTCACCTGTCACCACAACGTTGACTGCTCAACAGAGACTTCCGTTCCGTTCCGTTTTGCATACGTTTGGGCAAATTTGGACACACGGCATGCATGCAGCAGGGCCGCCACCGTTGACTGACTCGGTTGCGTTGCGCGCGCGCGCTCTCTCTTGCTCATGCATGCATGGTACGGTACGGTGTGCGCTCAATCATGCATGGGGCTGTCCTCTCCTCCCTCCTCCGTACGTCGTCTGTGTCTATGCTCCGTCCGTGTCCGTCCGTCCGGGCGCCCGAGTCGCGTCTTTTGACCACCGACCGATGACTCTCATCTGCATGCGTGCGTTGCGGTCCAGCTCCAGCCTCCAGCACGCACGTATACTACTACTCCTGTTCTGCCTGCGGCTACGTATAGTAAAAGCTACGCCTCGTCGCCTCGCCCTGCTGGCATATGCCTTCCGTAACACATGCATACGCAGATGCAGGCAAGGAGCTCGCTCCATCAGGTAATATTTTTTTTTTTACTCAACAAGTACTCCTTTTAAATTTGACTAGATTCACGCACGGATTCTTAGAAAATACTACTAATAACATTTGCATATCTGATTATTATAAAAATAGATTTAACGATCTATCAAAATGGTACCAGTTACGTATACCACATATTAATATTGTTGTTTACATAGTATTTAGTAAAAGGCAAGTACGTTGGACTTCTCAAGAAACGAGAACTATACGATAATTAGAAACTATGAAGGGAGTAATCGTATGCTGCTTCAGTGAAGGACCATAAAAAGGTTTATTATAGTTAGATCCATTTGGTATGCTCTTGGCTTACCTTCACAATTGAAGTTGTTGAGCAGCTTTCTCGATCGGTCAAACTGAGAAGTTGAAGAAAAAACGTTTAGCACAATAGCGAGCTTCATGTACAGGTATAGCCGAGAGAGAGAAATTAGGGAGAACCGTAAAAAAACTATTTTTTCAGCTTCACCTTCATTCCCTCGTGATAAGAGCGTAAAAAAGGGAGGTTCACCAATTAAGCTGCTTTTTTTAAAAAAAAATTTGGCAAAAAAAAGAAAAAGAAAAACAGAAAAATGAGCCCTGCCAAAGGGACCCACGGGTGGTGGACTGCCTCTAGTCAAGCGCTACAGTCCAATCCCATATACACGCATGCAGCTGCGGCGCAGCAGTAGTATTTGTATTTCCAGATGCTGCATGTATGTACCGCATGCGCATGACAAGCATGTCTGCATGCATGCATGTGCGGCGCGCCACTGCCTAACTTTACTGGGACACGTTCCCACGCACAAGAGAAGAAAAATTCCAAGCTACAGTACCTCTCTGTTCCAGCTAATACTCCACACTGGTCATCACTGAGGGGGCTAGAAAATAGTAAAAGGAGTGAGTGAAAGAAGCGCTCCTAAAAATCGGCTTCTGCTTATCAGCTAACAGTATTTTTCTCTTATAAAAAATCAGTCGTTTCAGCTTCTACTTCAGCTTATAAGCAGAAGCGAACAGCTTCAACGGTTGTGTCTACTACTCATGTCATTTATAGGAGTATCTAGGAGCATATCCATTCAAGCATGGTTTCCTGCATTGTTTTAGGGCGAGCTCTAATATATATTCTTCTTCTTCTTCTTCTTTTTTAAGGGAAAGCCCTAACATATATATTTTCTGTATTGTTTGTTTATGGGTGAGAGATATGGACCACAATTGTAGCTTTGTTTTGAGATCCAGCTAGCCACTTGCGTTATTGTCTTCTCTGTAAGTGGGAAGTTTGGCAATTGGCATGGCTTTGATTTTCCCCGGGTTTTGTCTTGTATATGTTTGGAGATTGATTACTGGACGGAAGCTAGGATGGATATGTTTCATTTATAAATAACTAGTAGGATGCCCCGCGCATTGCTGCGGCTATGAAATAGAAATATAAGAAGTTTATAATGGTTGAAACTATGAATTAGTAGATATATATATATATTGGAAAATATATGGATATAGTAGGTCAATTGTAGAGGTTGTATCCATTGATATACATGGTATAGATTAGTTGAACTGACCATCACCTGAATCTCATCTACCCGAACCTTCACCCTTACTATATCTAAGGGTCATCCCCCACCCAAAATTTTAGGAGTTTTTCTTCATAAAATTATGCATGTTTTGGAGGGATATGCAGTTTTGCTAGGTTTTTTCTTACAAATGGGTTTTTGCTTAGAAACGGTTTAAATTATTGAAATATATCCATGTGAGGTCTTGTTTTGAAGAGTTTATTGCGAGGAATACCATGGTGCAATTAGATTTTAATTACGATACTTGGTTTAGGTGCTACGACTGTTTTTCTATTTCAAAAGAAAAAGTTAGTGGGAAATAAATAAGCCTTAGTGGAGGTAACTTATTTGATGATGTCAGCTGACATCACTTGCATAGACATGGACCAATCAGGAGAGAGAGAAATATCTTTACACGGTTTAGGTTTATAAGAGTTATAGATTATATGCCCAACAAAAAAAGAGTACAAAAATATAACAGAACCGACCAATTTATAAAAGCATAAGTGAAAAATCACTCGCTAAGCAAGCAATTGTGTCACACTTAAGCCGTTATAAACCCGGTAGTCCGGAAATCTCGAAGGATTTCAAACCAAACATCATCAACCAAGATCGTATGGGTTTAGCGTCACCATTCGCATGTTACAACATTTCTCAAATAGTTAAGCAACATCGAGTGCGGAAAATAAAGTTATTACAAACCGAGTCTTCAAATTCAAATAGCGGAAGTAAAGTAGTTTTAGAAGCTCAACCCAACTCACATATTTCAGATAAATAAAGTGCCAGCCACGTCTATCCATCAAAAGCATGTTGGGGAGAATAGTAGAGATTGACCTTGCCCCTGTGTCTTCTAGTCCACGGGGAAAAAGACAAGTGGCTAGCACCAGGTGGAAGGTATTCCCGTGCACAAACAACAAGCGGGAAAAACCCCGAGTACAAGAAGGTACTCGGCTAGACTTACCCGACTTACTCAAAAGCAAAAGACTCCAAGGAGTATGACGGGCTTTTATCGGGAGGTAGCTTGACTCATTTGCATAAAAGCGGTAGTACTATTTAAAGTGTGACTCGGCTTAATTACCCCTATTTAAGCTAGGTAAGCACCTATACTATTCATCATTATAGTATATTATTCATGATTAAGCAAGCAAGTAGTAACCGTAGCCATAAACATCACTTAACTCATCATCATCATTAACCATATTCCATAATCATTACTACGATGTTGCAGCTCAAGTCAAGGTGTTCCTTTGTCCCAGAACGATGGCGATTCGAATCGATTACTACTGAGCTCGGGGGTATTCCTCACACAAACCACACTCACCCGCTAAAGTGAGCTCTGGATCACCGTGGCACGTATTGTCGGCGATATCCGGTCGGCGACCTACCTTGGGGGGGTGCCCGAGGTAGTAGATGAGATCGAGGGGGTGGTGAGGTGCGCGAGATCAAGAGCAAGAAAGTAACACGAGACATGGGTTTAGGCAGGTTCGGGCCGTCGAGGTGACGTAAAACCCTAGTCCCGTGTTACGGTTGTGGATTATGATCGGGGAACAATCTGTTTTTGGAGGGTCCCCGCCCGCCTTATATAGTCGGGGGGGGTTACAAGATCAATCTAATCTTGCTTTCCCCGATCGGCACACGCCCACCGACCCGGGAAATCCTAGGTTCAAGGAAACTGATCGCCCGATGATCTAGGCGGATCATATCTGCATGCCGAGTCTTGCGCCTTACTCCACGGTCTTCTGGTAGCGCTCGGCATGGTCTTCTCGGGCTGGGCCTTTGCCGACCGCTCGGCCCAGGCCCTCGGCTGAGGATACCCGGGGGAGCAATCCCCACAGCTAGTCCCCGAGCAGCTTGCGTGTCTCAACCCAAGGTTGGGAACCATTCAGCGTCTTCCTTGGTGCCGGCAGTTCTTCCGACCAGTGTTCAGGGCGGTGCGGAAGTCGATCAACGGATCCGACGAGTCGTGGCGGTCGGCGTCGTCGAGGCCGACCGTACGGTCTTGGCCGGGGAGGCGGGCTGCGCCGTGGAACACACAGCGGTCGCTGCGGTTGAGAGGAACGCAGGAGGTCCCACCTGTCAGGGAGACGCGAGCTGCTCAAGAGAAAAAAGAAAAAAGAAAGATCTCCGGCATACGGGTCCCGTGTACCACGTCAGGTCGCTTCCGGCGACGTGTACCACGTAGTCCCCGAGACTGGTAGTAGGCGAGGCATGAGACTGGTGCCAGGATCAAATTTGTCAAAGTATGAGTTGTTGAATCTTCGACTGTGCAGTCCCCGAGACTGCTTGTCATCTTCTAGGGTCCAAACTTTAGTTTCGCCGGGTGCGGGGCCGCGACCAGTGGCCGAAGCTTCGGTGGTCGCCCACTGGGCCTAGCATCCTTCGGGAAACATCGCGCGCGGTCCGCCCCCGGCGGATAACCACGGAGCGGCGCGGGCGCGGTTTCCCACGGAAGGAAGGCGGCGGACGCGGCGGCGCTGGCGCCCGAGACCGCCGTCACAGATCTATTTTAAGACCGGGCATGGCCTTTCGGTCACACTCTTTGCCTTCCTCTCGACGCCTCGCAAACCCCGGCTGCCTCTTCGCCTTCCTCTGCACAACCAACCTTTCTCTCCCACATCACCGGCGCTTCCAATCCGAAACCTAGATCCGAAATGGCCGGCGGCAAGGGGCAAAAGCGTGGTTCCGCTGGCGGCGGCGGCGCACGGGGCGGGGCGGAGATCCAGGGCGCGGAGGTCCGCCTAACGCGGAGGTGGAGTGGGCTACTTCGACCTGCACGCGGGCGGTCCTCGATGAGCTCGTCCGCGACGGAGTGCTGCCCGACGAGGCGCGCGCCGGCCGGCGCCCACCGTGGGTGAGTCCTTCCCCCCCCCCCGGCGAACGGTAATGAGCTCGTAGTGTTTGCGGATTATTTCCGCCGCGGGTTCGGGCTGCCGGCGCACCCCTTCCTCCAGGAAGCTTCTTGCATACTACAAGATCCGGCTCATTCATCTCCACCCCAACTCCATTCTTCATCTTTCTGTTTTCATCCATTTTTGCGAGGCTTTTCTCGGCATTCCTCCCCACTTCAACCTCTTCCGCCATCTCTTACGCTTTGAGGGCGTTCACGGAGCCGGCTCACCCAAGGTGGTTGGTGGCCTCTATCTCTGTCTTCGGGGACGGGATGAGGAACAGTATCTGGGACTGCCCCTCGGCTCTTCCATCAAGGGATGGAACACCCAATGGTTCGTCGTCAGCAACCCCGCTCCACGGATCTCCAATGAGGTAAACGAGTGGTGGGCGCCAACGCCAACTGGTCCGAGCGGCCATCATGCCGACATGGTGCGGTGGAGGAGCTGCTCGGCATCATCCGCCCCATGAACCTGACGGGGGGTGGCGGTGGCTATCGGCTTCATCTTTGCGGCGCATCCAGCCATGCAAGGAGCGCGAGCACCCGGGGTGCAGTACTCGGGGACAAGGAACCTACGGCGTGAGACGCCGGGAGGCGATCTCTAAGGAGATTCTCTTGCGGCGGCTCACGCGTTTTTCGTCGGAGGTACCCAGTGAGGAGCTCGGGTATGCGAAGCCCTAGCCTGGGGAATCCGCGACCGGCGGTGAGTTTCTGCTTTGTTATAGTATTATGTGTGTGATTGGCCGATTGCTCAAGCCGTCGTTTATGCGGTGATCGAGCCGTTTATGTGTCGGATGTGCCCGACGACACTGGCCGACGGGTGTAGACCGGCGATCAATGGAGGAAATCCGCAAGATTGCGGAGGACTCGATGAACGAGGGGACGCGGAGAAGGCAGTCCCCAAGCGTCGAGCCAAGGGCCCATCGGCGAAGGGTGGCTCGGAGGAGGCGCCTTCGCCGAAAAAGCGCAAAAGGAGACCGTGCCCCCTGCCTCGTCTGTTCGAATCGGCGAGGAGGGGGGGGGAAACAGCCGTCATCCTCTCGGATGACGAAGATCAGGAGGGACAGGACGAGCGTTGGACGCAGCGTCCGGCGTCGATCGGCGTCGAAGGTCGGGCGACTCTCAAGCGACCGGTGTTTGAGAAAATGCCGAGGCAGCTGGGCGCCCGCCAAGGCGGCCAGCGGCCATCGGTGCCGGCCGACCCGACCCGACCGAGGCGGGCAGCTCACAGGAGAGGCCCCAGGGCGTTTCCTTCGGGCCGCTTGATCAGACCTCGTAAGTACCAACTCGTTTCTTTTTGTTCCTGGTGTTGTCCAGGTTTGGCTTAGGAGTGTCACATTGCGGCGATCCCGTGGAGGAGGACCCCGGCCGTGCGGGGGAGGATGACACCGTCGTCCCGAGGCGACCCACCTCGCGGCGGCCGATGCGGGGGTGACTCCCGACCAGCCATCTCTGGCTGGTGGGGGCTCGGTCCCCAGCCTGTTTCGCTGCAGGGCTCGCGCGTTTTGTTCGCGGCCGGCCGGCGAGAGAGGGCTTCGGGCGGCCTGCTCCAAGGTGCCCGCCCCGCCGTCCCGCCCTCCAAGGTGGCGCCACGGCGGAGATCGTGGGAGCAGAGCCCAGCGGGAGGAGGTGGTACGGGAAGTGCCCGCGCCCGGGGGGAGCCTGTGCGGCTTTGCCGCACGTTTCTACATCGACCCGGGGTGAACGGGTGGAGGTAGTGGACGATGAGATCGCCGCCGCTGAATACCGCCAGAATCGGACGTCCGATCTCGAGGTACGCCAGCCGAGCTCGTGGGCAATCATATTGTCTCGCTTGATAGTGTTGCGCAGCTTATGTCTAATCATGTATGTAGGAGCTGGCCTGCGGCGAGCCGAGACGCGGGCGCGCTGGAGCGCCGGCGGCCGCCATTTGAGAAGATGAAGGTCGACAACGAGCGGCTTCGTGAGAAGACCAGCTTGGGCGGAGTCGGGTCCGGCTTCGCCGAAGCGCACCAAGGTCGTTAAATGAGGACGACGACGATCGCGCCGGCAGGTGGAAGAGCCGAGCGTGAGAACGCCGGCTCGTGGAGGCGGCCTCCGCCCAACAAGGAGGCGGGGCTGGCAAACACTTTGCAAAGCGCGAGTGACGGTATGTTTTCTCTACCTTCCTTTCGGGCGCTCTTGTGTATTCGTGGCCGACTTGTGCTCGCCTGCAGGCTCTTGAAGGCGAAGCCGCATAGCCTCAGCAGCTCGTCGAGGAGCTAACCCGTGAGGCGGCCAAGGCTACCCGAATGGGCGGAGGCAGCCCGGTCCGAGACACAGCGTAAGTGCTATCGTCTTTTGCTTTGTTTACCCGATTGCCCGTGGTCGGGGTTTTAACACTTGTTCCGCAGCTTGTGCGGGAGAACGCGGCGGCGCCCAGCGGATTTGAACGGCGTCTCGCAGCCGCCGAGGAGCGGATGGAGGACACCATCGCCCACCGACCCCACCGTTGAATCTCGGCCGATCCGGACGGGGTTTACGACCGGACGTGCTCGGGAGCGCTATCCTTCAGTGTCACGCTTCCTTCGGTGCGATGCCGTGCCGTTCTACAACAAACACGTGTGTTTGTTCACGGAGCGACTTTCTGCGCCGGGCCGCCGGCACGCTACTGGCGCTGGTCCGGTCGCACTATCCCCGGGTGGAGTTATCCCGGTCGAGGCGGGTTTTGCGGACCAAGTCGGTCGCCGACCGGGGAGAAGCCGAGCGCCGAGTCCCTCGATGTTGCCGTCAAGGTGGTGGAGGACTGGACCTGTTCGGCGACAGGAGGCCGACGCGCCCCTAGGAGAAGAGCGTTAGAATTAACTTATGTATTGCGTGTGGAGACGCCGTATGCAAAATGATGTTAATATCATTTTTGTTATGCATGTAAAGTGTTTTCCGTAATGCCCCTGCAGTGTGTGACTTTGTCGCCTTCTTTGGACCGCCCAAGTTTCCTAGTATCTCATAGCGCTAAGGGTATGTTCCTTGTATTTGCGCGTAGAGGGTACCAGTGGTCCCCTGGGAACCGCCTGGCGGCCTTTCCATAACGCAGCGCTGAGCCGCTAGCACGTGTAGGTTTGGGCCAGAACAGGGGTTGCTCCGATCGGTTTGAGTTAAAGTGCGCATCGGGCGGTCTTATTGGCGTATAGTGCGTGGGTAGCACATATGAAAAAATGAATGCACGAGGAGAAAAAGAGACAAGACAAAAAAGACATTAAATCATATATATATTTGGATTACAAAGGGAAACAAGAGTACATATCTTTGTTCATCTTGACTTATTAGGCGTAAAAACGTATTAGGTGCTCGGCGTGCGGGGAGTTTGGGATATCGCGCCCGCCCGACTCCACCAAGCCTATAGGACCACGGTCGGGTGACCTCCTTGACGATGAAGGGACCGCCCTGGGGGGGAGGAGAGCTTATGCATGCCTGCGGAGCTCGTGCGGCGACGTAAGACAGATCGCCCGACCGCGAAGGGGCGCTCCCGGACGTTGCGGTCGTAATAGCGACGGACGCCCTCTAGGTACTTTGCCGATCGGACGCAGCTAGGGCGTTCTTCTTGCCCTGTCGGCCGACGTCGGCGGGCGCTTGGTCGGAGGTTTCCTCGGAGTAGTTTTCCACTCTTGGCGATCGGAAGGCGACGTCCCTCGTGTAGGGCGAGCTTCCCGACCCAGTATACCATGTAGTAGGGGGGAAACCCCCGTGTTCGATCATCAAGGTGGCGCGGCGCAGCCCCTGACTGGCGGGTGGAAGTTCCTTCACCACCTTCCGGGTGCTTGTCGCCCTTTCCGTATAGGCGCTTTTTAAGTGCGCCCGGGATCATTCCGCTTGGCGCTCACCGGCCGTTGGCACGTGGGTGCGCAACGGAGACATATTTGACCAAGATGGAGCGCTCTTCACAAAACTCCCGTAACTCGTTTCCCGTGAAGTTTGACCCGAGGTCGCTGATGATGATGCTGTTCGGGATGCCAAAGCGGTGAACGATTTCCTCAAAGAACTCGGCGGCCTTCTTGCTTGTCGAGTCGGGGAAAGTGGTTTGTACTCAATCCACTTGGAGAACTTGTCGATGGCGACCAAGACGTATTTAAAATTGCCCGGTGCGGCTCAAGGGGCCGACCGGTCGAAGTCCCCGTGACTGCGAACGGCCAGCCGACGGATCGCCATTAGAGCGTGGGCGGGCAGTGAGGCTGCTTGGCTAAGAACCGCATCCCTCGCAATGTCGCACTGTGTGTTCTCAAGGCCGGCCACGGCGGTCGGCCAAGAAAAATCCAGCTCGGAAGGCTCACGCCGACCAGGTTCCGAGAGGCGCAATGGCTTCCACAGAGTCCAAAGATGTATTTCTTTTAGTATCTTCAAGCCTTCGCCGCGTAACGCACTTTTGCGTAACGTTAGCGTTGGCGTTTCTCGCGCATCGGCCCGAAGCCTCTACCAGACGTAGTGCTTGCTCCGTCAGACAAACGCTCTGTCTCAGTTTTGTCGGGCCGGGACCTCGAGTTGGTGAGGTATATCGATGAACGGGAGCGCCGCTGGGCCGTTGCTGGCTCGACGAGCGACGCTTTCTCCGCAGCGGGTCGGGTTGGGCGCCGCCCGCCTTGGCCGATAGATGGTGTCGAGATCGCGGCGCAAATACGCTCGGGCGGAATGGCTGCCGTGTAGAGCCTAACTTGAGAGCCGATCGGCTCTCGAAGTTTTCTTCCCGCACGATGTGGTGGAACTCAATGCCGTAGAATTTGTTCTCGACTTTCCGGATTTCCGGCGATGGCGTCCATTTTCTCGCCGGTGCAAGACCGGTCTTTGTTTGCACCGGTTGACGACCCGGCCCGAAGTCGCCGAAGACTTCAGGCGTTTGATCCCCAGGGATATAGCAATCTTGATGCCATGAATGGCAGCTTCATACTCGGGCGGCGTTGTTAGATGCCTTGAAATGTATTCTCAAGACGTATCGGAGTTCCTCGCCGCTTGGAGATACAAGGCACGACCCCGCACCAAGCACCGCTCACATTTAGCGCACCGTCAAAGTACATCTTCGGTCTTTGGGGGGTGCTCGGGTGGGACCGGGTTCCCGCATGTCCGTCCACTCGGCGATGAAGTCGGCGAGCGCCGACTTTATCGTCACGGGCGGCTCGCGTACTCAACGGTGTACGCGCCCGATTTCGACCGCCCATTTGGCGATTCTTCCGTCAACCTCCTTGTTCTTTATGATGTCGCCGACCGGGAATTGGGACACCACCGTTATCTTGTGAGACCGGAAGTAGTGGTTCACCTTACGTGACGCCGCAGGACGGCGTAGATGAGCTTTTTTGTATTTGCGGGTAACGAGTTTTGGACTCGCTCAGACCTCGCTTATGTAGTAGACCGGGCGCCGCACCTTGAATGCATGCCCGGGTTCATCACGCCGACGACGACCGTTGTGTGGAGACCACCCGATTCGTTGTCGCGATGTAAAGGAGGAGATCCTCGCCGGGTAGCGGAGCCGTTAAGACAGGGGGCGTCGTCAAGAAGACCTTGAGCTCCTTGAATGCCTCGCCGGCCTCTCCGGAGTCCAAACAAACTTGTCGACGCTCGGAGTAAGCGGAAGAAAGGCATGGCCCTCTCTCCTAGCTTGGAGATGTACCGACTTAGGGTCGCCAAGCGGCGGGCTTGTACTTCCTTGATATTGGTTGGCGGCAACATTTTGGTTATGGCCGACACCTTCTCGGAGTTTGGTTCGATACCGTGGTCGCCGACCGTATTCCCGAGCAGGATTCCCGAGGAAGTCCGAAAAATGCACTTGTTTGGATTGAGTTTCCATCGATACACTCGGAGACTTTTGAATGTTTGGTCAAGGTCGGCGATTAAGCTATCGGGCGGTTTTAGATTTTACCACAACGTCGCCGACGTAGGCCTCGACGTTGATGCCTATCTCGATCCTTTCGGGCATGCTTGAATTGTCCGCCGGTACGCCGCCCAAAGATTCTTTTAGGCCGAAGGACATCGTCGTGTAGCAATAGGCGCCGAATGGAGTTATGAAGGCCGCTTTTGACCTGGGTCGGACTCCTTTAGGGCGATCCGGTGATACCCGAATAACAATCAAGAAACGAGAGGAGTTCGCGGCCGGCAAGTTGGAATCTACGACCTCGCCGATGCGAGGGAGAGTGAACGGGTCTTTAGGGCGTTGTTTGTTAAGATCGGTGTAATCAACGCACATTCGCCATTCTTTATTGCTTTTTTGGCGGACGAGGACTGGGTTTGCGGCCACCGGCGTGATACACTTCTTTGATAAAACCGGCAGCCTAAGAGCCGGTTGATTTCTACCCTAATAGCCTCTTTCTTGTCCGGGCGCGAATCGGCTGGAGCTTTCGCTTGACCGGCTTGGCGGAGGATGAGACTTTCCGTGGCGTGCTCGCCATACTTCCTCGGTACTCCGGGCATGTCCGCAGGTTTCCATGCGAACACGTCCACGTTGTCCCGGAGGAAGCCGACGAGCTGCGTCTTCCTATTTGGGGGTCGAGGTTGGCGCCCGATCCGAGTGACCTTGGAGGGGTCACCCGTGCCCAAGTCGATGACCTTGGTCTCCTTGTTTTTGATGGAGGAGCGCGGTGGTTCATTGACCGGGATCTCCCGGTCTTCGGCGGCACTTCTTTGGAGTCGGCGAGGCACGCTTGCATCTTGGCGCGAGGGCGGCGGTCTCATTGATGATGTAGTTTTCTTGCTCGCAAGCGTGGGCGTTCCTCGTGTCGGGCGCGGAGGGTGAGCACACCACCAGAGCCGGCATCTTCATCACGAGGTAGGCGTAGTGAGGGACCGCCATAAACTTGTGCAGGCCGGGCGCCCCAAGATGGCATGATGGGCGTGGTCGAAGTCTGGCGACGAGAACAAGCAGGTTTTCCTTACGGAACCGGCTGGGGGTGCCAAAACTGCATCGGGCGGGGTCACTTGGCCGAGCGGCTCCGATGGCTTGTCGGGATGATGCCCCGAAGGGAGATTCGGCCGGCCGTAAGGCCTCTTTCGGGATGCCGAGTTCCTGAGCGACTTTGGGAAGAGTATGTTCAAGGAGCTCCCGCCGCCGATGAGGACACGCTTGAAGTGGACGTTGCCGATCACCGGGTCGAGGACCGGGGGAAACGCCCGGTATGGTATGTCCGACCACTGGTCTTCCTCGGGCCAAGGTGATGGGCTGGTCGGACCATGGCGGGAAGGCGGGGTCGGCGATAGTTTTTCGTCGGAGATCGCCATGACCTCCTGGCGGTCGGCTTCTTGCTCCTCTTGCTCTCCGGGCGTGTGGTCCGCCGCAGATCGTGGCCACGCTCTTGGGACGGTGTTTGGTACGGCAGTACCGCCTCAGTTTCGGGTCATCTTCTTTGTCGCCGCCGTTTTTGTCGTCTGCCACGGCGGCGTTGGCGCTTCATGTCTTCTTCCGGAAAACTTTGCCGAGCCCGTAGCATTGGCGCATGGTGTGCGTCGCGTTCTTGTGGATCGGGCACGGGCCGATCCAGGACTTTGTCGAACTTCGGCGTCGAGGTTTCGCTTTGACCCGTGACTTGACGTTGTTCACGTCGGGCGGCGTCCCCTCGGTCCGGCGGTCGCGGTTGTCGTGGCGATGATCCGCCTTCGATCTCTCGGGTCGGTGTTGCGATCGTTGGGCCGAGGAGCTCCCGGCGGCGGAGGAGGGGGCATGGGCCTCTTCCTGCGATGAGGTCTCTGTGGTGCCCTTCGGCCTCCCTCTCCCTCGTGCGTAGGCGTCGGGCGGTTTTCATATTTCGCCGATTGTCTCGGGCGTTTCCGTGAAGCTTCTCGCGGCAGGAGTTGCTGTATGTGAGTCCTCGGATGAAGGTCGTGATAACATGTCATTGACGTTAGCGACGCTGGGGTGCGCAACGTGGAGAAACGGCGAATGTCTTGCGCGGAGCGTTGGGGGCGCCGCGCCACTGCTCGAGGTCGTGGGCGCGTGGCTTGGCGATCACATGTGGCCATATAATTGTCCACAAACAGCTTTTCGGAGTTGCGCCCGGTTGTCGATGGAGTTCTCCTCCCGGTCCCCGTGAACCGATTGAGGACCGGGGCGAGCATGACAGGCAAGTAATTTGCCATGGTGTCTTCCGTGCCCCGGCGGCGGCGATCAAGTACGGCGTACGCCCTGGAGCCACCGCCGGGGTTAGCCTTGCCGTCGTAGAGCTCCACTGCCGAGGGGATCCGAAGTGGTTGGGCCACCGATGGGCCCGCGGCCGTGCCGAGAGGGGCTTGGGGCCCTCGATCACCGGGCGCCGTTGCGGGTCGGAGCCCGTGGTTTCGGCGTCGGCGACGGCACTCCATCTCGGCGTTGTAGGCATCGGTGCGTCTGGCGCCGGCGACGGGCGCGAGCGCCACGTCCGGCATTTTTATGATCGCACGGGCGCCGGCGGGTGGCCGGTTGATGTTGGATCTGGCATGTCGTGGCCGCCTGCGTTTCGCGGGCGTTGCGCTACTTCTCCGTCATTGTGTGATCGGGCGGGAACGTCTCGGATCTTCCCGACCGTGGCGGCCGGATTCGATGTGGAGGATCCGGACGGCATCTCCCGTAGCCTGCTTCACCCGCACTTGAGCAGCCTTGATGAAAGCTTTAGCCCGGTTTACGAGGGGTCGGGGCAAGTGCCTCAAGCTCGTTGGCGGCGACGGCGAGATTGGCGCTCGGGTCGGCGCTTTTACGATCTGCTCGTCGATGTAGACGAACTCTTCCGCCAAGTTCCTGTAGAGGTGGCGCGAGGGCCGGCCGCATCTCGGAGGAGACGCGCCCTGTTCCTCGTAAGCCACACGGCGCTCGGCTCGATCGGCGTTGCGCGCGCCGGTCGGCGATGATGTCCATCCTGTCTCTCGTCGGCCGGTGGGTCCTCGTCCGGCGAGACCGCTCGGAGCATGAAGATCCGCGCCGGGTATACCGGGAGGGATGTAATTTATTTGGAGGGTTCCGGTCCACCGACAACGATTGATGTATCTAGATCGGATCTGGGAGAGGCATCGGAGTCGGAACCGGGCTGCTCCTCCAGATGGTGTGGAGTGACTCGTCGTCCTCCGCCAGGTGGAGGCGTACCATGTTAACGGATCGGCGATGGGGTGTCGGCCGGTGATGGTTGGGCGAGTTGTCGCCGTGCTACTTCCCGGTGGGTACCCGCGGGCCCTTGCGGTCGGGGTGATGCCACCATGGTTGTAGATCTGTTCCTCCGGGATGTTCGCGATGGCGCCCCGCCGAGTGGTTTGGATCTTGGGGAGGAAATCTCCCAACCACGGGGGCCCAAACCCGGGTGGGTCGTCCGCCGGCCGCAATGGGACGCCCAGTCCAAGCGGGCCTCACCGGGATGGCCGATGGCCTCGGCGGTGGGTGGTCGGATCGCCGTGGCGCCCGGCGGGCGACGCGGGTTGCCATCCCGATCCGGCGGGTGGGTGCTCGCCGGCCAAGGAAGCGTGTTTTCGGGCGAAGTTCGATGCACTGGCGTATGCCTCCACCGACCCGGCCGATGAGCTCAATCAGTCGCCGGAGTTGACGGGGTTCCTCTCCCGACGGGGCGCTGCGTCGCCCTGGGGGGAGGATCGCCGTGGCCTCGCTTGAGGCGTCGCTCGTCGGCCGGGGCGACGCATGCCCGGGTTCCATTGATGGGATCCGGGTTGGCCGTTCTCCCCGCCATCGTTCGGGCGGCGACGGTCCACGTGATGGATCCGACGGTAAAGGTCATGCCCGACGCGGCGGAGAGAGCGACGGTGGAAGGAGTAACCATCTTGCTGGGCCGACGGATTCAAACGCACACCCCCTACCGGCGCGCCATTTGCCGACGATATATCTGGTCGGCAAAAGCCTACCTTGGGGGTGCCCGAGGTAGTAGATGAGATCGAGGGTGGTGAGGTGCGCGAGATCAAGAGCAAGAAAGTAACACGAGACACGGGTTTAGACAGTTCAGCCGTCGAGGTGACGTAAAACCCTAGTCCTGTGTTCTGGGTTGTGGATTATGATCGGGAACAACTGTTTTTGGAGGGTCCCTGCCCGCCTTATATAGTCGGGGGGCGGGGTTACAAGATCAATCTAATCTTGCTTTCCCCGATCGGCACAGCCAGCCGACCAGAAATCCTAGGTTCAAGGAAACTGACGCCCGATGATCTAGGCGGATCATATGCATGCCGAGTCTTGCGCCTTACTCCACGGTCTTTCCGGTAGCGCCGGCATGGTCTTCTCGGGCCGGGCCTTTGCCGACCGCCGGCCCAGCCTTCTACCGAGGATACCCGGGGAGCAATCCCCACACGTATCCGGGAAAACAAAGCGCGGTCTCGCATGGAGCCACCGTACCTGGGGACCGCCCGACCGCCTTAGCCCGGCCAATTTGGACCTCGGACTTACTCTTCGCGCCCCGTGGTCCCCCATCCATCTCCAATACGGTGCGAACGGGTCGAGAACCGGCCCGGATAGTGTTAGGCTTCGCGATCGGAAGTGCTTATCCGGCCCGGCTAAATGTGAGGCATGCGTTCAATATGACTTGGGGTACAACAACGGTACGGTCCTTAATCGACACGCAGGCGGAATCACTATGGTCCAACAACCCCATAAGATTCCGTCCGGTCTCCATTTATCATAACCGAACCATCAACCAGATGATATCAACATAAGCTTTTCCATCAATAGCAAGTAGCCACCTATACTCGCGGATGACAGAAATCACCCGACTTCTACCGTCTAAACAAGCTAAGCATATTACTCGCCCTAGACTAGCGGGGGTGTATCAAGGTGGGATAATCAATGGTAAAGCAAGGATGTAATGCATCAACGGTGTCACTTAAGAACTCCTATACTTAATGCAACAATCATAAAGCATAATTAGGCTGTTAGAAAGCATAGGTAAGTAGATGCTCCGGTGCTTGCCTTGCTCGAAGTCTGACGCGTGGTGGTTAGGACACTCAGGAAGCTCCTCCTCTTCTCCTTCCTCTTGCAGCACTTCTTGCTGCGGTTCCTCCGGGACGATTCTCCTCGATCTCCGAATAAGGGAGGTCCTCTTGCGAACTTTGTATGATGCGATGCACGTGCATAAGTATCATGAATGCACAACGTATGATGATCATGGGTGAAGATGATTAATAAATCTTTTGACAGAATAGGTGCATATCTCTTCTCTACTAACAATCTAACTTATTTACTGAGTACGTGCAAATCTCTTCTCTAATCATTTAGAGAAGTGCATAAAGAAGAGTGGCGTCTTGTGGACACACACTCATACACGCACAACATGAATCCAAGAAGTACTACTACTACTCATGGGCAAGTATCACATTTCAGATATGGTACTCCAATGCATGACCAGCAAGCATAACTTAATTGAAAATGCATAAGAATTAATATAAAAGTCATTAAATCATTTAATCCAATTACTTATCATTTCATGTAAATATATAGGCTTGAACTGTGACCTCTGTCTAGACAGTTCAGAAAATTCTACAAAACTTACAGGAGCTACACTATGCTATAACAGAGCCATGATAAATTTTTCATCACATTTTACCAAGTACAACAGCCTACACAAAAAGATGAAGCTACTGGCCAGAAACGCACATTTAATAACTTTGTACAGTGAAAAGTGTTAAACAACAAATTTCATATTTTTACCTAACACTACTTAGCACAAGAGCAGTCAGTAAAATTATCAAGGCCTAATTCCACATATTTTATTTATTAAAAATCATACAAGAATCAGCCCAGAAATGAAATTAAATCATATTCCAATATTTTTGTACAGTAACTGCATATCATATATTTTTCCCAGAATGCACATCACATAACAAGTCTAACAAAAGAAGAATCACATTTTTCTAAGCTATATTTTATTTATTATGCATTTACTCAGTTTTCAGCCATTTCAAGGATTAAATAAATCTACATAGAAAATATCCACCAAAAATGCATCTCATATTTTTTCAATGACAGATCTACTCATCAGGAACCCAACAAAACAAGAATCATTAAATTTGGAGTTCATTTGCACCAGCATTTAAATAAAAAGGCATTTTACTCATTTACGGAAAACAAATAAAAAGAAAAGGGCTGAGCCACGGGCTGCGTGGAACCGGTCCAGTGGACCGTGTGCCACTGCCGGGGCGGGACCGGGTCAGCCGACCCCACCCGGCCGGCCGAGGCGTAGCCGGCCGATTGGCCGGTGCTTCGCCCGGCGGCGAGGCTAACGGTGGCGCCGGCGGACACGGGCGGTTCCTCGATGAGCCGCACTCGTGGGGGTGTTTGGCTATGCTGAGGCGGCGGGTCGGCCGGGCGACGAAGCGGGCGGTGCGCCGGGCGGTTCTGCATGTCACCGCCGATGACTACTCCGGGCGATGGCAAGGCGAAAGCGTAGGAGCGCGCCATGAAGTTCGCTGAAGTGGGGCGGGCCCGCTAGGGGCTTGGCGACCGGGATTAGCGGGCGCGTGGGGCTCGGCAAGCGCAGCATGGCGGGGTGGCGCGACGGTGAAACGACGGCGAGCCACGGAGAGGCACGGGCGGAGCCAATCGATTTAAATCGAGCCTGCCGGCCCTCGATTCAACCCTAAGCGAATCACCGCGGCGGCGAAAGCGAGGGCGCTTAAAGCCGAGGGTGGCAATGCCGCTGGGCGGCGCAAGAGCTCGGCGAAGCTCGCCATGGCGCGGCGGCGTGAACGGCGCAATGCGCCTACCAAAGGCAAGGTGGCGACGGTGGGTGGTGCGCGAGCGGTAGAAGCAAGGCGGAGGCGGAGGTGGCGCGGCTCGTCGGCGCCGCGGCGCTTGCTCAACGGGGCGACGGAACGACGACACGGGCGGTGCTCGGAGCGGCGGTGGCGAAGCGAGAGAGCGCGAGAGGCGAGAGCGACAGTGAGCGGAGGCGAAAAATGGAGCTGCCTGCCGTTCCATTTCGGGCGCGGCAGGTGATGCGGCCGCGGCGGTGGGGCCCGCTGCGAGCTCGCCGGCCACGCGGCGCGCGGCCGCGGCGACGGCGAAGCGGTGGCGACTGGCGCGACGCGGCCGGCAGCCTTACAAGCGCTGGGACTGACACGGGCCGCGGGCCGAGTTGGGCCGAATACGGCCTGCTCGGTTGCGCTGGCTTTTTCTTTTTTTTTTTTTTTGGAAATTTGAATCAAACTCAAATGCAACCATTTGACAAATTTAAAAGTATTTTCATAAAGAGTGCCCAAAATAAAAGTTGTAGAGAATTCAAAACTGAACAACTTTTATTTAAGGATCAACTCCAAATTCTCAATAAATTTTGAATTGCAAATTCATTTTGAATTTAGGGCATAAAAGGGAATTTTTCAATTTATTTTCTTTTGCTCCAAAATGCACCAAATCTTTTGCAATAAAATTTTGTTAAATCATTTCAAAGTGCTGGACAAGTGGATCCAAACTTGATCAAGTCATTTGGCAAGGTAATTAATTAACAAAGCAACACTCAATCAATTAATTAAATAAACAAAATGCAACACATGAAATGATGATGCATTTAGGGTTAAATGCTTGATGATGCTCATGCCATGCTTAATGAAGGTTTAAAGTTAATTAATTATGTGCCTAATGCATGCTTAACACTGAGGTGTTACAGCCCTACCCCCTTAAAGAAATCTCGTCCCGAGATTTGGGTTTACTAACCAGGTTTTATGGAATTCGGGATAAACTTCTTTCAGGTAATCCTCAGTTTCCCATGATGCATCTCTATCATCATGGTAGCTCCACACAACCTTGTAGGTTCGCACAAGCCGATTCCGGGTAACTCTTTCTTTGCTATCAACAATCCTCACAGGTTCTTCTTTATAGACCAGATCAGCTGTTAGCTTCACATCTCGCTCATCGACTCTTTCTTCGGGCACACGCAAACACTTCTTCAGTTGAGAGATGTGAAAGACCGGAAAGATAGAACTCATTGACTCAGGCAACTGCAACTTGTAAGCGACTTCACCTCTTCTTTCAAGAATCTTGTACGGACCCACATATCTTGGTGCAAGTTTCCTCTTGGCTCCAAACCTTTGTGTACCTTTTATTGGTGAAACCCTGAGATAAACATAGTCACCAACTTCAAAAGTTAAAGGTCTTCTTCTATTGTCAGCATAACTCTTTTGTCGGGACTGTGCAGCTTTCATATGTTCTTGGATAGTTCGAACCTTCTCTTCAACCGGGGAACAAAGTCAATACCGTAGTATCTCCTTTCTCCAGCTTCTACCCAATTCAACGGAGTTCTACACTTTCTGCCATATAAAGCTTCAAACGGTGCCATCTTGATACTTTCTTGATAGCTGTTGTTGTAGGAAAAACTCAGCCAAAGGTAGCCAAGATTCCCACGAACCCTTGGCGAGATAGTACACAAGCTCTCAACATATCTTCAAGAATTTGATTAAGTCTTTCGGTCGACCGAAGTCGAGGATGATAAGCGATCTGCAAAAACGGCAACTTAGTACCCATACCTTCATGCAAACGGGTCCAAAAGTGAGCAGTGAACTGCGATCCTCTATCAGATACGATGGTCTTGGGTACCCCATGCAAACGGACAATCTCTTCAATGTAGAGGTCAGCATATTGAGGTGGTGCGTAGGTTGTCTTGACAGGTAAGAAGTGAGCTGACTTGGTTAGTCGATCAACGATTACCCAAATTGAATCATTACCCTTTTGTGTAGTTGGCGGGACCGTGATGAAATCCATACTAATGTCATCCCACTTCCAAGCAGGAACCGGTAGCGGCTTTAACAAACCTCGCCGGCTTCATGTGAATGGCCTTGACACGACAACAAGTATCGCATCGAGCCACATATATGCCGCTATCTCTTTCTTCATCTTTGTCCACCAATATCGAGGTCTCGGATCATGATACATCTTGTTACTTCGAGTGGTGAATGGATAACTTGGAAAGGTGAGCTTCATCCATTATCTTGTTCTTGAGTTCTCTATCCTTCGACACGACAAGGCAGTGTCGAACCAAAGTACACCATTGTCATCCACTCGAAATGCGGAATTGATTCTTTCTTCATTCTTTTCTTTGAGGTGGTAGATACCAGGGTCGGTCTTTTGGCCTTCAATGATCTGTTGGTCGAGAGAACATCGAACTTGGATATCATGCGGACTGCGGGGATGCATCAAATTGAATCTTTCTTCAACCAACGGCTTCACGGCATGGTGATGTGATTTATGACTCAA
>JADLZL010002076.1:0-95033 GCA_015844335.1 Chrysopogon serrulatus
AAGCCTGTTATTGAATAGCATCAATATCTTTAGCGAGGGTAACCTTCCGATGCTCTGCGGTATCTCACCACTGAAAAAGTTGTTGTAGAGGTACAATGCCGTGAGGTTCCTCAAGTGCCCCAAGAATTTCGGTATGGTTCCAGTAAGCTTGTTGGTTGACAAGCTGATTAGGGAAAAAACTCATTGCTCCAAAGTCATCAACCACAATATCACCGGTAAGGTTGTTCTTCCATATAGACAGATGAATGAGCTTCTTGAGGCTCCAAAGTTCTGGAGGTATGGTTCCGGTCAATGAATTGTTCCCGAGGTATACTTCCTCCAACTCTAGCATTTTTGCCAAGTAGCTCGGCAAGTTACCGACCAGGTTGCAGCTTGTTGCGTTGAGAGTGATTAGTAGGCTGGTCAAGTTCTCAAACGATGTTTGTAGCCTGCCTGGGCTGAATGAGTTGTATGACAAGCACAATGTCTTAAGGCTCACCAGGTCGCCAAGCTCCACTGGGATAGTGCCCGTGAGGTGGTTTTTTGTCCAGCTTGAGATGCCGAAGGTTTCGGAGCCTGGACACAGAAGTCAGGATGCTGCCATTAAACTCGTTGTAACTGAGGACAAGCGTGCTCAGGTTCGCTGTAAGGCTGTGGCTGATGTCATTGGGGAGCTCTCCACCGAAGTTGTTCCAGGACAGGTTGAGGTACCGGAGGAGCTGCAGCGGTAGAGCGCAGTCGGGAACGTGCCGGTGATGCTGTTGTTCGAGAGGTCAAGCTTTGCAAGGTTGGAGAGACCTCAATGGCGTCGAGATAGGGCCCGTGATGTTGATGCTAACGAGCCTGAGGCTCGTTACTTGGCTGGCCGAGTCGCACCGCACGTATGGCCAGTGGCAGTGCGTCCCGGCGGCCGAGGTGGCGGCGCTCCATGCCGCGAGCACGGGCGGGTCACCCACGCGCGCTTCATCCGGAGGAGCAACTCCGCCTCATCCACCTGTCGTGACTGCGCGGCCACGCGGGGGCGGTGCAGGAGGCAAGCTAGTAGTACTACCACGGGCATGAGGCAACAAGCACAGATGCGGTGAGGTATTGCCATGTCTTGTGCTCTTGGCTGCTGTGGTGGATATGGCAGGTGTTGGGTTCGTACATGAAAATGAGTGAGCAGAGAACTGAAAAATCTCTGTTCTTGACTCGACGTATGGCCGGAAATTAGCTTAGAGTCTCTTTCGATCCGTGCTAAATTCTATTGCCATCACCGGAGACTGAAACACAATAATTGGCCCGGTCAAGACACTGCAATTCACATCACTGTTACTGGCCCGGAGATGACGATAGGCGATAGAGATGGAACCAGCGGAAGCACGCGGCTGTCCCCTTTCGACACTGTAAGGAGAGCAACTCTGTGAGAACTGTGAAGGCGAGTAGTTGCAGATTGGCGTAGCACTAGACGACCGGTATACTTTTCTCAAGCACCACTTAGTTTCCTATGCCAAAGCAAAGCAGAATTCAAAGCAAAATAGGAACCATGCATGTTGCTGGAACGAACATGTTGCTCTTGTTTAACAGAGATGAAACTAGGAACCATGGGGCAAAATGAAGCACAAAGCAAGTAAATTGATTTGATTGAATTGGTTGATGATCTTCCACTGCAGTACAACATTTTTTGTGAACATAGGACAAGTTGGAGTTGCTATTCAGCGTTTACAGGTTTCTTAACCTTACACGGCAGCGATGGCCTCTCTTTTATTCGGGGCCGTAGAGCTGAACCATGCGCTTCCTGTGCCTCAAGCCAGCAGCCGTTAAGTCTGATTTGAATTGGTTGATGGCATGCACAGTAACTAACAGCATTTCAAATCAGACTGTGCATGGTGGTGTAATGATGCACTGCAGTACAGCATTTCAGAATTTTTGGTTTGGCACCATTTACTGTATAGTAGTAACACTAATTAACAGCATGATTAGTGCCATGTCTTGGCGGATGTATTTATCTTCAACCTTCCTTCCCATTACTGGCTCTGAACGCTGTAAAAGCTGATTATATAGCATGCGCCATTGAGATGAGGACTGAAAAATCTGAGTTTTTTTTGTAGAAATGAAGCCATTAGGGAGAGCAGCTAGCTATAGAATAACATACTCCCTCCGTCCTTAAAAGAATATCACTGTGGGATGCATGCTAAAAGTTTGACTTGATTTATATATGCAATATTTATATCTCTAAATAATTTTATTAAAAAACTAGATCCAAAGATATAATACTAATTATGATAACTAGTCTATCAACCCGTGCTCCCTTGCAATGACTTTTGAATACTTATACCATTGAAATTCTTATTTAATAATTATTAACTAATACAAATTACTTTATACAAATAATTCTGATTTGAATATAGACTTATGTATAGAATTCTTTTTTTTGGCATGATTGAGAGGGATCTTTATGGCACAACTAATATGCCACATTAGTTTGATTCCACGATTACATGTTTTCTTTCCTTCATTGGTTTTGTGTCTCACTATGGCTAACATTTTAAAGTATATGGGGATGTTGGACTTCCCTCTTGTGAACTTAATCTATGTGGATAGCAATATTAGAAGTTTAGTTTATGTGTACCTTCAATTGTTTTCATTAACTGTACATCTTTTATTGATTTGTCTAACGAAATTTTTTATATTAATTTAGAAGTTGATACTACTGATGTTTGGTTTGTTATTTGTTGGTTTGTAATCTATTGGTTCATGAATGGTTGTCAGTGATGTACTTAAGTCATAGCTCTGAACTCCTCATTTTTCGTTGCATCTTAGAAAAATTAAAATTTATTTTGCTCTTAAAAGGACATGGTAACATTATTATGTTTTTCATCCTGATCAGATGTTGTAGTGCTTCTTTCAGAATCATATCATTAGTGTAGATGACTTTATAGGTTGACATGATGTTTTTCTGATGTAGCTTCTGCTATATATATGATCAATAGATGTGACTATAATTAGATTGATATATTAATCAAGATATTGTTAGAAAAGTTAAGTGTGGAAGAAAACAATAACATTGTTAGATTAGATTATCTTGCCATCATTGTTGTAGTTTATGCTTTTCAAGGTCCTATGTGGATTTTGTGCATCAATATGCCATTGAAGCCTTGTTGGAGTTTGCTTATAGTGTGGATTAATTAGTAGGATTACATTTCACCACCATTGATTAGATTTGTTTTACATTCTTTTAACCAAATTAGAAAGATAGATTAGTTAGTTATAGAAATATAAGTTGGGCGCATTTTTTTAGATGGTGGTAGTATGTTTTAGATACTTTTGTGACATGCTGAGTCACATTTATTTATTAGTTGCATGTCCTCATGATGAATACATTGGGTTTTAAGATCAGTGGATCGTAAGTTAATTTATTTATCAACATTCTCTTTACTATATTGATGCATATTACTTATTATAGCTTGAACTGCGACAATCAAAAATAAATTAGTATATGGTAGAATTCATTATTGTGTAGTACTGTTGTTTTGCAAAAACATTTAACACTTAAAATTATATGGCTAGTATTGAGCTTATTTAAATAACAAACGTTACCAATTATTTTAAGAAAAATTTATATTAGCATTTACATGTAGATTTAGAATTATGTTTTTATTTTATAAAATAGTTTACCATTATTGATACGACATGATATTTTTAGTTGACATATATGAAACGTATTTTAAATAAAAATAGATTTTGATTTATTTATTGTAATAACTCATATTAGCATTTCTATGTATATTTAGAGATATTTTTTATAATAGTGAAGTTTTGGAAATTTAGACATTCAAAAGCTCTACTTTATATTATTTTTGTTAGTGATATGTGTAGGTAATTGGGATACAAATCTTTGGATGCAACAAATATTGTAGTCTCTAAACTATTGTTTCAAAACTGTAGTACTTTTTGGAGTTTTAGAAACTTCACTTATGACCTTTTTTTAAACCATAGTTTTTTTTAATTTTTGGACATATAAAACCACAGTTTTTTTGATACTCGAGTTTTCAAAAACCATCTTATCCAAACAGGCACCTAGTGGATACTTTGCAGTATATTTCGTAATGATAAATGTAGGTAATTTAAATATAAATTTAGGGTTTGTTTTTGAGTTATGGTTCATAAATGGAGGTCCATAATTTAGATTCAATTTTGGAGCGTTCATTTCAGTTTTTTTCATGGTTGACGAAATATTCCGGCAGCATACGTGCGGACCATCTGTACATAATAAAATAGTCCGGCAGCACACATATATTTGGGAGACCACCTTAGCAGCACACATGTATTTGGGAGACCATCTTTATTTGTATATATAATATATAATAGTCCAGCAACACTTTGTTGACTATCAGATTTTTTATTAATAGATTAAGTAACTGAAACTTTGATGGGTGCTACTTTTTTATTAATACATTACCAAGTGAATATGATCTGCGGTAAGATTCATCTGATATTTTAACTATAATTATGATATAGGTATTTGATTTATTAAAACAGATTTCCAAATGTGGTAAGAACGTGGTAGAGGAGATATCATATTTTAATAATTCAATACCATATGACATGACCAATCAAGATGGTCTCCAAACGGTTAAATCCTTTTGCTCCAAAAAATAATTTTTTAATATATAATATTATAATCGAATGATTTTCCACAAAACAAAATAAATCAGTTATAGATGGCTGGAGTCTTTGGTTTGATGGCCCGATGTTTCTTACTAATGCATTTATCTTTATTTGTAGCACATCTAGTGAGAATTAATATTCAATCAAGAATAAGCCTAATCTGATCGAAGATTTTGCTGACCATGCGACTTGTAGAGAATAATGATGATGCCATTATTTTACCTTTTTCATGTCTTCACAAAAATTTGAGGACAACACCACGATCTTGGTAGATTGTTATAGGTTAAATCATCATGGGATTTGGCAAGACAACCATACTTTTAATTTGGTTGATGAACTCACAAAAAAAAAAAAAATGTTGAAAACAGCAAGATGAACCAAGAACAGATGGATTCTTGTTTCCGCACGTGGAAAGCTGTAAATTGAAATAGAATAATAATAATAACGACATTGATTTAGCTTTTTTTCATAGAGTGGAACTTGAAAACTGAAAAGAATAATGATAATATCATTAAATTAATTTTTTAGACCACTTCACAAATGATCATGGTAGATTGTAGGAGACAAATCAATCCTAATGGGATTCAGTGACATAGTTATACCTTTTAATTTAGTTAATGAATGTTGAAAACAGCAAGATGAACATAGAACAAAGATGGATTCCTGTTTCTGTTGACAAAAATTGTCTCCAATTTTTTATATATGGGCATTTTTTTAATTTTAGGAAAAACATTCTAGGCAATTTTCTAATCTATAATGGCCATGTGTACCTGATTAGTAGGATATCGGGTAATAAGACCAATAGAGATTTTATATATCCACACGGCTTGTTTCTATGTACCGATTGATATCTTTTTCTTTTAGAAAAAAAAGATTTTAGGCAGATTTTTTTAATCTATAATAATGGCAGCAAAACGTGTTTGGCTGGCGTTTGATCTTTTATTAACCAACAACTCAACGTCGGCAAGGGAGACGGATCTATTTTATCTGTACGACCGATTTTTTTTTTGTTTTAAAAAAAATAGATCTAACGGTTACACATAGCTAGCCTTTCAATTGGATGGTCAGATGTTTCTAATTAACGTGAGAATTTCTAGTTATTTTTTTTTTTCTTGGCGCGTCTCCGTTAAAGCCAGATAATAGATGATATTTATTATTTATTAAAATTGTTGACATTTGTTTCTCAGGAAGTACAGTAACTTTTAGGGACGGAGGGAGTATTATGTAGCCAGTCCGGTCCATGCACCCAGCTGGGCCGAGGACGTTCCGTCCGTTTGCATGCACGTTTCGTGCCTGGTTGGCTTTCTCCAGCGAGCTGGCGGATGGAGCTGCATGCTTGCATGCAAATTAATACTGGGGTGTTCGGCTAGTGGAATAAGCCGACTGATAAGACAAGCCGACTGATTTTGTGTGAGAGAAAAATACTGTTTCAATGGCATGTTACGAGGATGCACCACATTTGCATGGTTACTGAGGTTAATGCGCGCATGGTACGAGGATGCACCACATTTGCACGGATATGGCAAGCTTTCCCAGGACCAAATTACCATTATGTTAAGAGTGAATTTACTATAAATAGCTTATGGTAAAATTACCATAATTTATACAAAGAATTACCATAATTTAAACTAATATGGTAATTAGTTTGTGGAGGTACCGCAATTTTGCATCTAGCTGTTTCTGATGGGACCAATTACTAAAATGAGTTGCATCTAGTTGTTTAACGACGGGTTAAATTTACAAGATCATATTATAAGCATATTGAGGCAAAGATGTGATTTTGTTATATTGTCGTGTCTACTATGCAAGCTAATCCCAAAAAATAATATAATGCACAAAAGCATTCCGTTATGTATCAAAACTTTTACAAGGGAGTCAAATCAAATGTGCATCAAAATCAAATATGATAGGACAATTTGGAGTGGCTCAAAAAAAAATTAGGACACTTTTGACACCGAACATGAGCTACGAAGGACAAGACGAGGCCTTTGTGCCTCAAGTTCAACAAGCTTTGTCTTGACTGTGTTGTCGGGAGGTACTACATGTAGGGTCTGATTGGTTGGTAACTAAAATTTGCATTACATAGGATTTGGCAAGCCAAATCTTAGGCAAAAAAGTTATCAAAGATTTGGTAAGCCAAATGTGAGTAGTTGGCAAATTTTGGTAGCCAACCAATTACTAGTCAAAATCATGGTTATCAAATCTATGGCGTAGCAAATTTTGGTAGTGAAACAATCAAGCCCTTAGACAATCTGAACTGATAGAGAAGAAGATCCCATCTCCTAAAAAATCATCATGAAAGGAACATCAGTAAATGATATGAGAACATAATTTATACTAGTAGGGTGAATTTACTAAACAAAGATAATAATTAGAGAGAGAACTGTCACAGAACCGGCTAAGTTGAGTGGCCCACATACACGTATCGTTGCCTTTTAGGCCTCCGATTACTTAGGTATGGGAGTCAAACAACTTAATCGACTCTGCTTTTCCGATTAGGATCGTATGGTTACATCGGCATCACAGTATTACAACGGGATTTACATGATATCTTACATCAGAGTAAAGCGAAAGTATACGACATAGTTTTACAAAATCGGATTAATTTATTACATCATGGTTCACTCTCGCTCACAGAGTAAGTAACATTATTAACTTTATTACAAGCACATAACAAAAGATCACCCTACCCACGGGTGCACGCAAACACATCAACCACTTTACTCCTGCTCTTCTTCTTTCAAGACCGTCATGCGGCGGGGACAAAACATCTCCCGCTCATGCGGTTCACGCAACAGGGGGTTTAACAAACCCCGAGTACATGAGGGTACTCAACAAGTCTTACCCGTCAGAGGGAGAATATCAAGGGCATGCTGGCTTAATGGGATTTCTGGGTGGGAAACCAGAGAAATATTTTGCGGAAATGCTTACTAATAAGTTAAATCCTTCATTTTAAGTTTTACTCAAAAATTATCAAATCTTCCATTTGAACCTATTCTAATTCATAAACTTTCTTTGAATCTTCAATATCATAGTCAACATCTTTGTTCCATTATCATACTACGATGAGTGGTCAGAGAGTCGAGTCTCCATAAGCAGGAGCAACGACGATTCGAACCGATTAATAACCCGGCTTGGGATTCCCGAACCACACGACATACGCAGGTCCCAGACCTACATATATCAACCTCTCCCCCAGATGCTCCAAATGTGAACCGGTCCGCGCTACCCGAGAGCACAGAACACCACCGCCCGGTGGACAACTCCTTGAGCTTCTCCGGGTGGGTTCACGCCACTCCCGCCATCTCCTACGCCCAGTGCACGGTTGTCGCTTCACAAACTAGACTAGCTAGGGTACACAGGCTTACTGGAGTATGTGGCCAGTACTGCAAAGTCTCGACCACAACAGGCCTACATCGAACGGTCCTTAATCGACACAGACGGAGAACTACACCGATCAACACACAGTGCATGCCACCCGCCCGGTCTCAATGTAATCATCCATCTCACTTATTTGTACCTGAGAGAGGTACCAGGTCGAATGACCGAATTATCACTTCTTAGGACATTTCCCGAGCAAGGCTCACAGCAAATGACAACTCACCACTAGACCTTTTTCACTAAGCATGGCTAAGCATTACTAGCCTATACCACTATCAGGAATCTTTGGATATGGTGTCAAGGATAAGGTGATTAATGCATCAAGTGGTTTGCCAATATTACTTATCCAATTCATGCATGAAACATAAAGCAATTGTGTAATCTTTTCAAAAACACAAGAAAAAGAAGTTTTTGCTCCGGGGCTTGCCTTCAGTGGCTGGATCTTCTTCCTCAGATGGACCACAGATTTCAAATCCAACTATCTCTGCAGGATTCACCTCCTCTGAAGCGGATCACCGATAGCTACCTCACTTTTGACCTCTGAACGGAGATAAGAATGCATGCTTCACTTACTAGAATTGATATTACTTAAAATGCAAGATGAAATGATCTTTAGTGGATAGAAATACTAAATCAAAATCAAACATCTTGAGTACAACTTTCCTTCACAAGTAAAGTTGTATTGAGTTTCATAGTTAAAATTTCATCACCACTAGCAAGTTTTATTTTATTAGCAAAGAGCAAGACTAATCTATTAGTAATATACTGACCACAAATAGATCATAAAGTTCACCACAAGCCATGTACCAGCAAGGGTTAAGGTGGTACATGGTCTTCATGAAAATCCCAAAAACAAGTAAATCCTAAAATTAACTTTTCTCTTTTTAGCATTTATTTTATTACTAACTTGAGACTAGTGTTACTACTAACCAAAGCATGAAAGTATCATGGACCAGTGGGGTGTATTGATCCATGGACTTCACTGAACACTAGCAAACCCTCAATATTTTATTAGTATGTTTGTTAAACTAATTAGTTATTTATTAACCATTTTTACAGTCATAAAGTAAGCCTGGAATTATTCTCTAAAGTGAACTTGCTCCAAACAGAGCCAAAATTTTTGTGGACATGGTTTTTATCATATAAAGCTTAACCCTAAATTTTTAAAATTTTTAGATAAATATTATGGCCTACAAAAATCAAAGATCAAGCATTTCTTAATTAAAAGATTGAATTTTAATTCATGCACAAAGTACAAAAACATAACAAACTCATATTTTTCTCTGGTAGATCATATCACATAGATCACAGAAAAGTTTTTCTCATACTTTTATCACTTGTATTTATTTTGTTATGAAATTGCATAGAATCAGCACTTTAAAGTATTTTCAGAAAATAGGAAAAAGGCAAGAGCCTTAAACAGGCCCGGCTGGTGGTGCTTGGGCCGACGGCCTAACTCAGCCGACCCAGCCCGCACTGCGATGGCTCCTCTTTCCCTCCCGCGCGCTGCCGCTGACAGGCTGGCCCGCACGTCAGCGACGCAGGCAGAGCTACGCGCTGACTCCGACGCTCGACGGCTCTGACCATCTCGGTCTCGCCGACGGCGACTTCTCCGGCGGTGGCAACCTCACCGACGTGCTCCTCTCTCCTTCCCGCATCTCCCGACACCGCAAACTCCCTTCTCAAGCACCAGCGCACCCCTAACGGCGGCCATGGCGGAAGGACGCGCACGGGCTCAACGGCGGCGATCACCGACGACCTCTCCGGTGCAACCAACACCTCTGGCCTGCTTATCTTGCTCCCGCGAACTCAACCAACTAGTTACCGAGCACTCAAACCTAGCTAGTGAGTTGGAATGTGACGGCGGCGGCGTGAAACGGCGGAACTCGCCGGCGTGCGGCGTTCCCATCGCCACAGGCCGGTAGAGGGCTCAGAAAAGGATTCGTTCCGCTCAGGGACTCACCACGAGCATGATGCGCTAGCTGGTTAGACCTGAGATGAGGCGGAGGTGGATGGCCGTCGGCGATGGCGGTCACGGGGGCGTGAACCGAGGAAGAAGACGACGTTCCTGCGTGTCCAAGCTTTGGCTGCGAAAACGGTGGAGCCTACGCTGATCAGTGAATCAAAGCGGCGCTATAACGGAAGGAAAGAGGACGTGAGCAGCTCTGGGCTGCTCTGTCCAGGGTGACGTACTCACGGCTGCGTCCGGCGGCCGGAGAGGAAGGAGATGAAGCCGTGTGAGCGCTTCAGGTGATATCACGGGCTAAGATTTGATTCAGTGGTCTCGCAACAAAGTTTCGGAGTTGCTGGAGAAGGTAATTGGACAGCGGGGCTGTGATGGCCGTGAATTTTTGCCCTTGAGCAGTGGCGGCCGGTGATACAGCAGTGAGGGAAGAAGAGGATGACGACGGCCATGGACGGGCTTTTATAGGGCAGGGGTGAGTCGGGGAGGTGTCCCGCACCTTCACGGCGATGGCTAGGTGGTCGGCCAGCCGCAAAAACCGGAGAGGGCACGGCAATGGTTGCCACGACGCCGGCGACGGCATGGGCAGAGGCAAAGGCCAGTTTCCCCCCTCTCGCGTTACTGTAGCAGGCCAGCACATTCCCCCATTTCTCCAATTACTCCCAAAATCATTTAAGAACTTGAAAAATTCCAAAAATAAAAGTTTCTCAAAATTTTATAAACTTCAACTTTGCTTTGGGGCTCGTCTCCAAATTCTAAATATTTTTGAAAATACAAAACTCAGTTTTGAAATGAGGTTTAAATTAACCTTTTTGCTGATTCAATCTTTGGCAATTAAATTAATGGTCATTTAGCAAACAACTGATCCAACCAATTGCTCTACTGTACAGTACAAAGTTTGTAATTTGATATAGTACAAAAGTTTGGGCATTTTTACTTGTAAAAATTCTAGTAATTAAATCCCCAAATTTGAATCTGTAATTGAAATTTCAGCACTTAGCCAATTAGAGCTAGGCCCTGAAATTAAATTTCCAAATTCAAATTTGGTTTCTTGATTAGGATACTTTGACTTGTAAACTTGTTTTAAAACATGATTGCAAAACTGGTCACACACCAAAGTAGATGATCAACATAACCATGTCACAAGGGACAAGCATAAAATGCACTGCAACCATCTATGCAACATTTTTAACTTTTACTAAGCATGATGCTTGATGCCTAAAATGATGACATGACAACTTTATTAACGTTTAACACCTGGGGTGTTACAAGAATTACCATAACTCATTATGATTATAGTAAATGGGCACTGAGAAAGAAATATTTTTGGTAAATTGAATAGTGTACGATGATTCAGAATTACCACAATTGAGCGCTAAACTATTATAAGGAAGCAAATTACTACTCCATCCAGTCTAAATTATAAGTCGCTTTGATTTTTTGGTTCATCCATTTTGTTATGTATCTAGACACATTATATCTAGATACATAACAAAATAGATATACCAAAAAAGTCAAAGCGACTTATAATTTGAAATAGAGGGAATATATTGATATACTAGTTACAAATCACAAGAACTACCACAATTTTAGCTTTTTACTATGTTGCCGCATGATATACACACATTGAGACAGATATATATCAATCAATGAAAATAATTAACAGTAATAAATCATTTGTTATATGGATCAATAAAAAAACTAGTTAACAGGAAATCTTATAGTAATTTTGTGACTATTATTTACGAAAAAAAACTACATGAAAAGTAATGAACAAGAATCCATGAATTTTCTAATCTCAAGATCAATTCAATAGCAAACAGATTAATCGAGAAAAAAATAATTAACAGGGAAGCTTATAGTAATTTTGTGACTGGTTTACGAGAAAAAAAAACAGCACAAAAAGTAATGAACTTGAATCCATGAATTTCCTGCTAGCCATGGACTAGTCAGAATACGAATCCCAAAGAAAGCCCCAGTTATGTACAGACCAGTGAATCATTAGCAGGATCCTTAAGCGAATCAGAAACAATAAAGTTGCTGGAGCGACTTAAAAGCACCTCTTGGACGCCGGCATTGTCGTCTTCCTTGGAAAGGTAAAAACAACAATAAACGTAGTTCAAAGATTGGGATGTGAAATTAGCAGTATTACAGCCAAAAACAGTTTAAATAAAATGATCAGTCCATGAATAGCCTAAACAGATTGAAGCCATACTCACGTATATTCAAAATATCTGTGCTAACCCGATGGGAGTGCCCTCCAGATTGAACGAATACCAGAGATGTTTGTGGTTACTGTTGGCATAAAGGGGCAAAACCAATGCACAATTAATCCCTCATCTTATAGTGAATCATGAGGAGAACATCTACCATCAGATCAGCAGCGGAAATTAATAAGCACATGCACAATAGACATAACGATTTACGTGGAAAACCTCCTCAAGGTGAGGGAGTAAAAACCACGGACCAATCGGTCCACTCCAAGCCAAACTTCCACTATAATCAACAATGGGTACAAGAAGTCTTCTCTAGAGTATCTAGAGGATTACACCAGCAAGCAACACATTCATCAAGTTACAAATTGTAACTAGCTACAACCACAACCTTCCAACAAGAGGAATCAGCCAAATAGAGAAAATACAGATTCTGTCCCCCTCGGTAATCAGTTCATATCTCACAAACTACAGCTCCACTGTGCACAAATTTTGGTAGGCAAGTAGATCCACGAGTCCCTAACAACTGACCAAATTTTAGCTCAATCGGACACCGTTTGATCACCTAAACACATCATCTACCAAAACTGCTACGTTTTGAAACTGCAGTGACCGAACTGACAAAAACCTCTCTCAAATCTGGTGCCATACTCAACCAATCCTCAAACCAACTTGACAGGTCGAAGTACTCAAAGTAAGAAATGAGCTCACCAAGTTTGGTGCCAATCCAACCACGTTTGAGCCTCCAATCACCGGTAGCGAGGATGACCGGGTTCCACGACCACCAAATCTGGACAGATTTGCTTCTCCTTCTTCTTCCTCTCTTCTCTCAAGTTGTGGTTAGTATTATGCTCTCTCTCTCACTCTCTCACAGCAGCAGCTGCAGCACCAAAAGTGGAGGCTAGGTTTTTGCTTTTACACTTCCTAAGAAGCAATCTCAACTGTCGATTCCAACCGAGATCAACGATGCACAAGCACCGGGCCTGTGGGCTGTTTTGCTAGGCTCAAAGTTCATCCTCCATGTGGAGGGATAGCCCAACAAACTCCCCCTTCCGACGTCATAGAGGGTCTTACTGCCTACCGGTAGCCATGCCAGCGAACCGGCAGCAAACCTCGAGCTTTCCTTTTGGCATCACTTTAGTCAACATATCTGCCCCGTTGTCATTGGTGTAGACTTTCTCAAGCTGCATTTGCTTAGAATCCAACACATCTCGAATCCAATGATAACGAACATCAATATGCTTTGACCTTAAGTGAAAACTTATATGCTTACTGAAGTGAATAGCACTTTGGTTGTCACAAAACAAAGCACATACTTGCCTTGATCAAACCCAAGCTCTCTAACAAACTTTTTTAGCCATAGTAACTCTTTGCTTGCCTCTGTCATTTGCAATGAATTCAGCTTCGGTTGTGGACAATGCAACACATTTTTGCAACTTGCTTTGCCATGACACAGCTCCCCCCGCATAGGTGATCAAATAACCTGAAGTAGACTTTCTCTTGTCAACATCCCCGGCCTAATCTGCATCTGTGTATGCAACTAACACGGGATCACTTTTCCCAAAACAAAGTTTCAGGTTAGTGCTGCCCGGAGATACCTCAAAATCCACTTCACAGCTTCCCAATATGGTCTTCCTAGATTGGACATAAATCTGCTCACAGTACTGACCGCATGAGCAATGTTAGGCCTTGTACACACCATAGCATACATGAGACTTCCAACTGCTGAGGCATAAGGAATTTTCTGCATTTCCTTCTTCTTTTCATCAGTAGTAGGGCATTGCTTGGTGCTTAACTTGAAATGAGCTGCAAGTGGACAACTCACAGCTTTTGCATTGTCCATCCTAAATTTGCAAAGTACTTTCTCAATATACTTCTCTTGAGACAAGTACAACTTGTTGGAAACGTCTCTCTCAATTCTCGTCCCGAGAATTTGCTTTGCTGCCCCCAAGTTCTTCATGGCAAAGGACTTACTCAACTTTTTCTTCAGCTCTGCAATACTAGAGACATTCTTACCAACAATCAACATGTCATCAACATAGAGCAGCAAGATGATAAAATCATCACCTGAGAACCTCTTAATGTACACACGTGTCTGCACTACTCCTTTTATAGCCTTGCTCCCCCATAACTGAATCAAACTTCAAATACCATTGTGGTGGTGCTTGTTTTAGGCCATAGAGACTCTTTTTTAACCTGCACACATAGTCTTCTTTGCCTTTGACAAGAAACCCTTTAGGCTGCTCCATGTAGATCTCTTCCTCCAAATCACCATGGAGAAAGGCTGTCTTCACATCCATTTGTTCAACTAGCTGCCAAGCCAAGGATCAATCTAATTGATGTCATCTTCACAATGGGAGAAAAGATCTTATCATAGTCAACACCTTTTCTTTGGCCAAATCCTACAACAAGCCTGGCCTTGAACCTTGGATGTGGTGTGTGCTCTTCTTGCTTGATTCTATAGACCCATTTGTTTTTCAAGACCTTCTTGCCCTTAGGCAACTTCACCAACTCATATGTATGATTTTTATGCAAGGAATCCATCTCTTCTTGCATAGCTTTCATTGACTCCTTCTTATGCTCATCCTCCATCGCATCGCAAAACACTGCGGTTCTAAACCATCGACAAGTAACACCACATACCGATCTAAGGGATACCTATTTGGAAGGAACTCGATCTCTACCGGATCTTTTTGAGTGGAATTGTTGGTGGATCTTCTGGTGCTAGTGGCTACTGATCTGGATCATCAATTTCAGCATCAAACTCATGCTGTTGGAGAGTATTTTTATCACCTGTACCATGCACATCATCATGAGCATCATCGCAACATCACCATCGGCTTGTTGTGGAGTCAAGTCTGCAGGAATTGGGTCTAAATCAACCAATGGATCTTGATGAGGGATGCGCACCTTTGTCTTCATAATATCCTCAATTGTTTGATCTTCAACAAACACTACATCATGGCTTCTCAGAACCTTCTTTGCAATTGGATCAAAGAGCTTGTACCCGAACTCGTCTAATCCATAGCCCAAGAAGATACACTGTCGTGTCTTGTCATCAAGTTTCAGCCTTTCATCTTGAGGAATATGAACAAAGGCCTTACACCCAAATACTTTTAGATGGTCATAAGATACTTTCTTATTGTACCAAATCCTGTTAGAAACATCTCCCTGCAAAGGATAACATGGTGAGAGATTAATAAGATAAACTGCAGTCATCAAAGCCTCACCCCAGAAGTTCTTAGGTAATTTTGCATGTGACAGCAAGCGTCTCACTCTTTCCACAATTGTTCTGTTCATCCTCTCAGCAATACCATTCAACTGTGGTATCTTTGGAGGTGTGAATTGGTGCATAATCCCTTGCTCTTTGCAATATGCATCAAACGGCCCAATATATTCTCCTCCATTGTCAGTGCGAATGCACTAGATCTTCTTCTCAGTTTCTCTCTCAACTAAGGCTTGGAATTGCTTGAACACACTTAGTACTTGATCTTTGGACTTCAAGGGAAAAGCCCAAACCTTTCTAGAGAAATCATCAATGAAAGTGACAAAGTACTTAGCACCACCCAAAGATCTTACTGACATTTTGCAAACATTAGAATGCACCAAGTCTAGTAATTCGGCTTCTTGTGAGGAGGTAGACCCTTGAAAGCAACCCCTGTGCTACTTTCGGCTAGACAAAGCGTACACTTTTTTCAAATGCACACTTTTCATCCCTTTCAAGAGATTTTTCTTCACTAGCACTGTCATCCCCTTCTCACTCATGTGCCCAAGTCTCTTGTGCCATAGAACACAAGGATCTTCTTTCTCTAATGCATTGACGTAAAACACTAGAGAGGTTAGCAATAACATGGTACAAAAATGAAATTTGGTTACCTCTTGCAACAACCATGTTTCCCTTGGTGAGCTTGTACTTTTCATCTCCAAAATTGCTAGAGTACCCATCTTTGTCAAGCAAACCAACTGAAATAATGTTGAGCCGAAGAGCCTCAACATGCCTCGAGACTTGAGGACCAATTTGGTACCATTTGCAGTCACCAAATGCACATCTCCCTTTCCAATGATTGCTGCCCTATCATTGTTGCCCATCTTCACAACATCAAAATCACCCGCTATGTAGTTTGTGAAGTACTCTCGTGAGATGTAGCATGTATGGTAGCACCATTTGTGCGGTATCCAAATCATCTCATCACCATTCACATGGTTGATGGTCGCATCATCGAAACTACGGTGATCCTCTCAGCGGTGGAACGGAACAACCATCATTACCTTCATCTGTAGTAACAATCATAATCCCCTTAATTGCTGAAGTAATATGGCCACCACCACCGTCACTATCACTGTCTTGTTTACGTTCTTCTTTGCTACTTCTTTTTTACCCTTTTCCTTTTTCCACTTGCGACATTGCCACTTCTTGTGTCCCTTATCATGGCGGTGCCAACATTCAACCTCAGCATTTCTACTTCTTGACTTGCTTCTACGTTCAGCTCTACCTTTCTTCGAACCTGGGCTCTTGCTTCTCCCCCTTGACTCGGTGACCAACACCTCAGATTTAGAGGAGGACCTGTCCCTTTCAGCTAGCCTTCTGGTTTCCTCATTTATCACTTTGGTCTTAACAAGGTTCCAAGTGAAAATACCATTAGGAGCTGAATTGCATAAAGTGACTTTCAAAGTCTCCCAAGTGTTCGGCAATGAGCCAAGTAGCAGCAAGGCTCTAACCTCATCTTCAAATGAGATTCCCATGGAAGAAAGCTAATTGATAATGCCCTGAAATGCATTCACATGATCAGCCACAGGAGTACCCTCTTGGTACCTCAAATTCATCAACTGCTTGATCAAGAGCATCTTGTTTGCACCTTCCTTTCGGGCATACAACTCCTCTAGCTTACGCCATAATGTACGTGCATGTGTCTCCTCAATGATATGGTTCAAAACATTGTCATCGACCCTTTGTCGAATGAACCCACAAGCTTGTCGATGAAGAACCCGCCATTCATCATCATTTGTCATCGGCTTTGCTTCAAAGCAAACACTGGTTTCAATACTCTTTCACATAGAGTAAATCCTCCATCTTACCTTTCCAAGCTTGATAATTTGTACCATTCAAGGAGATCATTCTGCTAGTATTTGTTTCCATCTCACTACAAGGCAAATCAGCAAGTAATCAAGGTAAATACAAGCTGAATACAAACTAAACCAAAGCTCTTGATACCACTGTTGGGATAAAGGGGCAAAACCAATGCACAATTAATCCCTCATCTTGTAGTGAATCATAAGGAGAACATGAGGAGAACATCTACCATCAGATCAGCAACGGAAATTAATAAGCACATGCACAATAGACACAACGATTTATGTGGAAAACCTCCTCAAGGTGAGGAGTAAAAACCATGGGACCAACCAGTCCACTCCAAACCAAACTTCCACTATAATCAATAATGGGTACAAGGAGTCTTCTCTAGAGTATCTAGAGGATTACACCAGTAGCAACACATTCATCAAGTTACAACTTGTAACTAGCTACAACCACAACCTTCCAACAAGAGGAATCAGCCAAACAGAGAAAACACAGATTCTGTCCCCCTTGATAATCAGTTCATATCTCACAAAATACAGCTCCACTGTGCACAAATTTTGGTAGGCAAGTAGATCCACAAGTCCCCTTACAACTGACCAAATTTCAGCTCAATCGGACACCGTTTGATCACCCAAACACATCATCTACCAAAACTGCTCTGTTTTGAAACTGCAGTGACCCGAACTGACAAAACCTCTCTCAAATCTGGTGCTATACTCAACCAATCCTCAAACCAACTTGAAAGATCGAAGTACTCAAAGTAAGGAACGAGCTCACCAAGTTTGGTGCCAATCCAACCATGTTTGAGCCTCCAATCACCGGCGTGAGGATGACCGGTTCACAGCCACCAAATCTGGACAGATTTGCTTCTCCTCCTTCTTCCTCTCTTGTCTCAAGTTGTGGTGAGTGTTATGCTCTCTCTCTCACTCTCTCACAGCAGCAGCTGCAACACCAAAAGTGGAGGCTAGGGTTTTTGCTTTTACACTTCCCAAGAAGCAATCTCAACCGTCGATTCCAGCCGAGCTCAACGGTGCACAAGCTTTGGGCACGTGGGCTGTTTTTTTTGGGCTCAAAGTTCATCCTCCATGTGGAGGGATAGCCCAACAGCTACTTACGTGCTAGCTTACTGCGGTAGCCTTCTTCTGCTGACTCGATCTCACGCAGCATGATGGAAGAGGAACAGCGATCTCGCCCGTGTGTGGCGAGGAGCGGAGCGCCTGAGGGAAGTCGGGAGGGGTGAACATTTGTCGGACGGTGCGAAGTTTCAAAGGGGGAGTCGCCGAGTGGGGGCGGCCAATGGAGAGATTTAGGAAGCGACGTGATTGACATGATTAAGGGATGTGCGATCCAATTGCAATTAATTAATATAAACGGCAGTCAGGCCTAGCCGCGTGGAATCTACTATCTACTATATCTAAATGGGATGACCCACTAGCTAAATTCTCTGCGATATCATGAAGCCACATCTCTCTCCACCTCCAATCTGCCTCTTCTGCCGCACTAGAACGTCAAGTGACCTTAGCTTTCATTTGTGCACCAGGAAGCTAAACTGATGTGACTTTATTATCCACCAAAAGGCAACGACAGCAGCCCTCTTCAATGCCTAAAGTCCAATCGGCATTTCTTCAGCTGTGGCTGTGACAACACCCATGCCAGCCACCATGCGAGCTCTGACTGGTCCTCTCCCTCCGTTCCCCATTTGATGCACTATATATAAATTCTATTCCTGTGTGCAAGTTTCGATGGTAATCAGAACAAATCTCCAATAGTCTCATCTCACCTAAGTGCTATGCTAATCATTTTGCTGGTTTCAAAGGCCTGTACTATGAAAACACATATATGTAGTCACCATTCGACACGTGATCCCTTCGTTTTTGGTCGAAGATGTGTTCTCCTTCAGTAATCGAGATTAGTTCGCAGTAAGCAATTTGATTACTTGGATTATTTTATATTAGTTATAGGAAGATCGAACCGCCATAAAAAACCATTCACATCATTTCATGGCTGCTATGCACTGGAGAGATTGATGTGGACTTTGGGATTCATTCCTTTCTATTTGATGGATGCTAATACAGATAACATATTTACTTTTTGTTCTTTCTTAAACTATGTTTTTTGTTTCCTTGCGTCTTCAATAATGCAGAGCATTATTTTGTAGTTATCATGACATATGCTCATCCTATTGTCATTTGCTGCTATCAAAGGTAGCAAAGAGAGTGGCCATCCTTGATAATTCAACCTCCAGGTCTGTCAAACGATACTCCTCAAAAGCACATGCGAGAAATGCACATGCGAGAAATGCGGTTTGAAAACTCTCTACTAAGTGACAAAAAGCACATGAGGATGTACAGTCTTCCTATCATGGTCCAATTTGGATTGTTAATTCAAGCTTCTAGAAATTTATTTACGGTACCATACCTAACCGTATTTCATTTGTTTGCTAAAAGGTCACTGTTGAAATAGTCATCTTTATTCTAAAATTCTCACAGCAACGCGCAGGGTACTATCTACACTAGTACACAAACTATTTCTCTTGACACTAGCGTTTTTATTTCTCTTGGCGGTTTCTCTTTAGAACCGCCCGGTAGAAATAAACCCCTATTTCTACCGGGCGGTTTTCTTAAGGAACCGCCCGTAAAATATCGATTTCTACCGGGCGGTTTGCTTAAAAGAACCGCCAAGAAAAAAAATCGATTTCTACTGGCGGTTTGCTTAAAGAACCACCGGTAGAAATACTCTTAAGGAACCGCCCGGTAGAAATCGATTTTCTTGGCGGTACCTTAAGAGAATCGCCCGATAGAAATAATTTGGAATTATTTTTTTTTTTTGAGTTTTTCAAACTTCCTCAGATGGAGAAACTCCCAAAAAAAAAAGTTGTAGATCTCAAAAACTTATGAAACTTTGTAGTTGACAACTTTTTCATTTGAAATCATCTATTTATGGAAAACTACGAACAAAATTTTTAAATTTAAAATTTAAATTTTACAAATCACCTCGGATGGAGAAACACTCTAAATGAAAGTTGTAGATCTCGAAAAGTTATGAAACTTTGTAGTTGAACATTTTTTCATTTGAATTCGTTTGGACCCTTAAATATTCAATTTTCCATCGGGTTTTGTATAATATGTGGGGAAAAAATGACATATAGACACAAGTGAGTGTGTGGTGCGGTGGTAAGAGAGGGATTGCGCGAGACCGAGGTTGCGGGTTCGAATCCCACCTGCCGCGTAGCGCGCGATTTTACGCGGAAAAAATGCGCGACTTGCGACGGAGACGGAGACGGGCATGCAGGTGCCTCCCCGGTTCGAAAAATATTTTTGCGGTTTCTAAAATATTTTTTCTATTTTTTCGCGTTTTTCGATGGCGATTTCTACATGCGGTTCCTTAAGAGAACCGCCTGTAGAAAATCAATTGGCGGTTTCTACTTGGCGGTTGGTAAAACGCCCAAGATACAAATAGGTTAGCCACCACCAGTACAGAGCATTTCTGTACTAGTGCCAGCTGGTTCAAATAACTGGACCAGCCTCGCTTGCCATTCGGTGTTTGGGTCCGGCTACAGAATTAGACATTCTGTAGTCAGCTACAGTAACACACATGCAGAGAATAACAGTGATAATAACAACAAAACAGTAGAGAATAAACACACGAATGAGAATCACAGGGTGTGATACCTATAATCGACTTGAAGCGATTTGGACTTAACTGCTAAAGTTTTGTTCAAAATTTTTTTTTTTTTTCCTTCCGTTTTGCAGAAATGGCACATGTTGCTGAAGGCTTCTATTACAAGTCAACTCTCTGAAATAAAAGGGAATCCTTACTGTTTTTTTTTTTTTTTCCTAGTTTGCTTTTTTGGGGACCCGGCCCAAATTGCCTGTCTTGTATTTCTCCTTCCTCTGTTTTGAACTGTTTCTGGAATCTTTAAGCCGGATATATGCTTATTACATTCTATAAAAAAGCTAGGAAAGACCTTTCACTAAAACATACTCAATCATTTTTTAAAAAAAATGAATACTAACACTAGTAACACTACCAGGCTAGCTTTCAGCATCTAACTTTTAATAGTAGTGAATTTAAATACTCCCTTCATATCAGATTTAGAAGTCATTTTGGATAAGAATTGAGTCAAATATTGGGAACGTAAATTATTAATAACTTTTAAGTTATTGAGTTTAGAAATGTGAAAACCATATAAATAGATTTGTCTTAAAATATACTTTCATAAATGTACAAATATATCACTTTGTGATAAGTATTTTTATAAAAATATGAAGTCAAAGTTGTACTTTGAAGACCATGTCACTATCTAAAAAACGACTTTAAAATCCGATACGGAGGGAGTATGTCTTAACATATTGCACGCTCATGCCTGACAGATTAAATTAGGAACCGTGGAACAAAATGAAGCGCTAAACGAGTTTGTGCTGCGGCCTTACATTAATACTGACAAGAAGCCAAGGACTAGTAGAACTGATTCGAAATGGTTGATGACATGCACTGCAGTACAGCATTTTGGAACTTTTGGTCTGTCACCATTTATACTGTAGTAGTAACACTAATTAACGTCATGGTTGGTGCCCTGTCTTGGCAGATGTATCTTCAATCTTCCTCCAATTACTGGCCCTGAACTCCTGTAAAAGTTGATTACAGCATGCGCCATGCAGTATTGTTTGTAATATGCTCGAGACTTTTGAGACGAGGAATGGAAAGTTGAAAACTAATGTTTTAGGAAAATCTGAGTTTTTCTAGAAAGGAAGACATTGTTTATCGATGACGTCTGAAACATATGTAAAATATTCGTGCCGGGTGGAAAGACACTTTATATATAGTCGTTAGTTTAGCCCCTGCAGATTAACTTAATAGATTCTCCCGGAGAGTTTATTGTTTGCCAGATTCAGTTTCCACATGCGTGCCCCGTAGATCAAATTTGGTGGTATCTCACCTGAGAGTCGGTTACTATCTAGGTCTAGAACTTGCAGCTGTGGTGTACTGTAGCCCAAATTCGCTGGTATCTCACCAGAGAGTTGGTTACCACTCAGGTACATACTCTTGAGAGTGGCACATCGAGCAAGACCTTCTGGGATGGAGCCGTTCAAGTGATTATTTGAGGCACTGAAATACTGCAACCTGCCTTGAGCACACAACCACTGTGGGATGCCACCGGTGAGCATGTTGTCATGAACCCAAACACCAAATAAGCCTGGTGAGTGTTTCCCGAGCTCTGGCGGAAGTTTGCCAGTAAGCCTATTGCTATCCAAGGCCAACACCTTCAGCGATGGCAACCAGCTGATACTTGTTGGTATCTCACCAGAGAAGCTATTGCTATCGAGCCATAATATTGTGAGGTTCTCTAAGTGCCCAAAGACTTCAGGGATGGCTCCTGCAAGGTTGTTGTCATATAAGAAGATCTTGGTCAAGCACCTTGCAGCAAAACCATCAACCACCAGGTGTCCTGTGAGGTTGTTCATATAAACATATAAGAATTGAAGCTTCTTGAGGCTCCAAATCTCAGGAGGTAAGCTTCCGGTTAAGGAGTTGTCTGCAAGGTTGAGAAGCACCAACTCTGTCAAATTCACTACAAAGGTCGGGAAGTTGCTGACAAGGCTGCAATTTTTAGCCACTAGACTGACTAGATTGGTCATGTTCTTGAATGATGTTGGTAGCTTCCCAGGGTCGAACGAGTTGTGCGCCAACCACAATGTCTCGAGACTCCTTAGCTCGCCAAGCTCTGCCGGAATAGTGCCTGTGAGGCCATTGTTGTCCACCTGCAGATGTCGGAGGTTTGGGAGCCTCGACAAAGATGCGGGTATGCTGCCATTAAACTTGTTGGAACTGAGGACCAGCATGGTCAAGTTCGCCGAGAGGCCATGACCGATGTCAAGAGGGAGCTCCCCGCCGATGTTGTTGTGGGACAGGTTAAGGTACCGGAGTGAGCCACAACGATAGAGCGCCATCGGGAACGTGCCGGTGACGCTGTTGTTGGAGAGGTCAAGCTTTGCAAGGTTGGAGAGGTCTCCAATGGCATCCGAGATGGGGCCCGTGAGGTTGAGGCTAACAAGCGTGAGGCTCGTGACTCGGCCAGCCGAATCGCACCGCACGTATGGCCAGCGGCAGTGCGCCCCCGTGGCCGAGTTGGCGGCAGTCCATGCCGCGAGCGCGGGCGGGTCACCCCACGCGCTCTTCATCCGGAGGAGCAGCTCCGCCTCATCCACTTGTTGCGACTGCGCGGCCACGCGGTGGTGTTGCAGGAGGCATGCTACTAGTACTAGCACGGGCACGACGCAACAAGCACGGCGGTGGCGAGGTGTTGCCATGTCTTGGCCGCTGCTGTTGTGGATAGTGGACACGGCGAGCGTTTGGTTCGTACTTAATGAGTAAGCAGAGCAGTGGAAATAAAATCTCTATGCTTGACTCGACGTATGGCCAGGCTTGGAGCCTTTCCGAGCCGTGATAAAATTCTGCAGCTGTGACCGTGGACTCTGGCGGCACAATAAAATTGGTCCGGTCAAGACACGGCAATTCGCATCCCTGTTCCCGGACCGGAGAGGGCGATGGACGATGGAGATGGAAGAAACAAGCAGGCGGCTGTGTCCCTGACGGACATAGCGAGAGCGGAAGTTTCGTGTGAAAGCGAGTAGTTGCAGATCGGCGTATATATTAGTATTATGCACTTTCGTGTGCCAAAGCAGAATCCAAAGCAAACTAGCTAGCACCATGTCGCTGGTACGAACATTTGCTACTATTGTCTGACAGAGACCAAATTGGGAGCCATGGTACAAAATGAAGCACAAAGCAAGTTTATATTGCGGCCCTGCATCAATACTACTGCCAAGAAGCAAAACACTGTTGGGGGGCGTGAATTGATATGAATGAATTGGTTGATGACCTTCGTTTTGCCGTACAATTTTTATTTTAATTTTTAGTTCTTCACCGATTATACCGTAGCACACCTCTATTTAACTCCAATATACATTTAGTTGAAACATTTATTTAAACTATAATGTCTTTACATGAACCTAAATTTTAATTCTTTTTTCAAAATTTTGAGCTTATTAGTTGCTCAAATACAACAACTATTATTTCGAATGGTGATTGTAGTCTTCCAATCTGGATGGCAACATGTTTTAGGTTTTTGTAAGAAGTTTAGGATCTATATATTCTTATTTCTAGCTGCTCCATGAGTAATAATTAGGATTACTTTTTTTTTCTAGCACAATATGTGTTTAGTTAAAATATAAACTTAAAGTATATAAACTCTTATCATCACCTTGTGATATCATAAAATCTATATTTTAACTTTCAGCTTTTGATCACGTGTTAATTTGAACTTACAATGCTTATTGTATCAATTATTTAAATTTTTCTTTTTTATTTTATTAAAAGAATATTCTAGGTCCTAGACTACCCTCTTAGTTCTTACAATGACATAAATAGTTGTTTCAGTATGCACCATGGCACTCAAAGATGTTGATTTTATTATATTGTATCAATATTGATTTATAAACAAATAATCCTTCAAATTAAATTACTAATATGGATATGATTTAGTGTTCGAGTCAAATTGTTTAAACTTTTTCTGAGATAATGACTTGCAAAATTTGTTATCATGAGTTCTATGTTTTCTTAGGCTACATTGCCTAACATAACTTTTGTGCATAGTTTCAACTTAATATTGGCATAACTGTGTATTTCAAATAGCTTTGTGCATATATTGTATTTATGGATGTTGATTTTTTTTTTTTCAGAATGGCATATTAGCATTTACATTGGGATTTGAGAGATTTTTGTTATTCTTTTTTTGTAGCGGTTGAGATGGATAATTTAGGTATAAATTATCTATGTAGAGTAGCTTAAGCGATCCTTCCAGAGAGTTCATTATTAGCCAAGTGTCCGTAGCTATGGTGTGCAGTATCCTAAATTTGCTGTTATCTCCTAAGTTGCACGGATACGGATACGCCGTATCGGTATCGGACCCGATACGGATACTGCGGATACATCATTTTTCCAAAAAATCCGATACGCGGATACGTTTTATAATTTTTTAATAAAATAAATAATAGTGTATTTATTATTCATAATATGTATGTATATATTTATGAAAAATAGTGGCCTCCACGCACTCCACCTGGCCCACCGGGCCTGCCCTTATCCATCGCCACAGCCCCACACCGACACCGTCACCTGCCTCGATGGCAGCTCAGCTGTCTCCGAAAAGAAAAAGAAGCGCAGCCCGCCACGCACGCTCGCGTCCAGAAGGGACGGCCCCTCCTTGCACCCCTCAGCCTTATCCTTTCTCCAGCTCCATCGACATCAGCCGACGCCACACGACTCGCAAGGAGCGACTGCCCGCACCGCGCGACGCCCCTGCCTCCGTGCCGCCCGCCGCCCCCGTCCCTGCCTCCTCCGTACTGCTCGCTGGCCCCAGTCCCAGCTTCCTCGGCGCTGCTCGCACGCCACAGTCCCTGTCTCCTCCGCGCCGCTCGCGGCAGCGGGCAAGGTGGCGGCGAGGCCAAGCAGCGCACGCGGCGGTGGTGCAACCCCCAGCAGCAGCGGGCGGCTGAGAGCCGGAGAGGCCAGGCGGCGCCCCTGCTTCCCCACCCGGTGCGCGGTGGCGCCCTCCTTCCCCGCCCCGGCGCGCGGCGGCGCGGCGCCCCTGCTCTCCTTCCCCGATACTCCTCAGATACGTCCTCGGATACGTATCAGATGGCGTATCTGATTTTTTCTTTTTTCTTTTTTCCCGGATACTCCTCGGACACGTATCGGAGGTGTATCGGGCACGTATCCGTATCCGATACGTATCGGATACGCGATACGTGCCTTCCTGGACGTATCCGTGTTTTGTAGGTTATCTCACCAGAGAGATGGTTACTGCTTAGTCAAGTTCTTCCGGAGTGGCACAATGGGTAAGGTCTAGGCATTGAGCTGCTCAAGCTATTGCTCAAAGCGTTGAAATACTAGAGTTTGTTTCCAACGCATAACCCATCTAGGATCTCTCCTGAGAGCTGGTTATCGCCAAGGTGCAAAGTCTACAACAAGGTGGAACAATTGCCAAGGCCTATCAGGATGGAGCCGTTCAAGTTGTTTCTCGTGAGAGGTAGAATAATTTGCCTCTGGCACATAGTTCGGATCCTGCTAGTGAGTTTGTTGCCATCAACTCCAACAAGATAAGCCCCGTGCATTTTTGCTGAGTTCTGGTGGTAGCACACCGGTAAGCAGTGGCAGCCGTCCAATGCTTGATGGTATCTCTCTGGAGAAGTTGCTGAAGATGCTCAAGAGAGTGAGGTTCTCCAAGCACCTGAAGGCTTCCCGGATGTCTCTATTAAACTTGTTGTGTGACATGCAGATTATGGTCAAGCTAATGGCAGCAAAGCCATCAAACACCATGTTGCCAATGAGGTTATTGTTCCAAACAGACAAGATCTTCAGCTTCTTGAGGCCCCAAATCTGTGAAGGTATGAATTCAATCAACTAGTTGACACCAAGGTGTAGTTGCTCTAAGTCCAGCATCTTTGCCAAGTAGCTTGGGAAGTCACCGGTGAGGTTGCATCTCGACGTTGTGAGAGGTTGACTAGGTGTGTCGGTCCTTGAGTGATGCTGGCAGGGTCAAATGGGTTGCTTGACAACCACAACAGTTGAAGGTTTGTTAGCTCTCCAAGCTCTATTGGGATAGTGCCACTAAGGCTGTTGTTGTTCAGCGCCAGGTCCTAGAGATTCTAGAACCTGGACAGAGACACCAGGATGCTTCCATTGAACTTGTTGGAGCTGAGGTCCAGCATGCTTAAGTTCATCGGGAGGCCGTGGCCGATGTCAGCAGGGAGCTCCCCATTGATGTCGTTGTAGGACAGGTTGAGGTACCAAGTGAGCCGCAGTGGGGGAGCACCATCAGGAACAGACCGGTGATGCTGTTGGTTTGAGAGATCAAGCGTCCGAGATGGGGCCTGTGACATTGATGCTGATGAGGTGAGGCTTGCAACACGGCTAGCAAGGTCGCACCTCACATTTGGCCAGCTACAATGTGCCGCCATGGCTGAGGTGGAGGCGGTCCATGCTGCAAGCATGGGCGGATCGCCCCAGGCGCGCTTCATCCGGAAGAGCAGCTCCGCCTCATCCATTAGTCTGGACTGCACGGGCACACAGCCACATGGTGGTGCAACAGGCATGCTACTAGTAGTAGCACAGGCCTGAGGCAGCAAGCACGTTGGCGGTGATGTGTTGGCATGTCTTGGCGCTGCTCTGGTAGAGACTGCAGATGGTGGGTGTTGGGTTCATACTTGAATAATGAGTGAGAGAGCACTGAAAAATGTCTATGTTGTTCACTCACGTATGACCAGAAATTGGTCTCTCTTCTGAGCCGTGACAAATTCTGCAGCTGTGACCAGAGACTTATACATAATAATTGGCCCGGTCAAAACATGGCAACTCACATCCCTACTATTCCTGGGCCGGAGAGGGCGATGGTTGATGAGGATGGAACCGTTGGTCCCCTGACTGACTTAGCGAGAGTGACACTCCCAGCTTCCAAAATATTCTACTTGCAGATTGGCAGGGACCGCTAATATTCTCAAGCACAACATTCCTGTGCCAAAGTAGAATTCAAAGCCAATAATTACCTTTACTAACAGAGACCGCCACAGTTTTCACGGTTTCGGTCATTCAGCTTCTTCAGTGACTGATGCAGACCACTACTTACCTGCAAGCAAGACATTGTAACATCCTAGGCCCGGTGCACGGCCACGGCCCACTCTACTGAGGGGTGGGTCAAGCCTGCGTAACAACCCGCTTGCGCTTTTGGCCTCGCTTCGCGCAAAATGGTTAACCGAAGGTTACTACGCGTCCCTGGCTCTGGTATTTAAGTCGGTCTGGTCATACCTCAACTTCCACACTAACCAACAGGATGAACAGTGCTCCGTAGCTACCGCACCACGATGCTACAGTAACTCGATGCTGCATCAACCCGAACTCGGACAGTACCATTTCGGTGCTACAGTAACCCACAACTACAGTCCCCATCTGCTACAGTACCCGAGGCGCATCACTATTCTATTTTGGCCCAACTCGCCCCATTTAGACGAGGATGTTACATGTGCCGCTGTGCACTGTACGAGGCAGCAGGCTAGCATGGGCAGCAGGAGCTTGTGGTAGTCTCGGTGCCACCTCGATCGGTGTTGCCATATCTCTCTCAGTCTCTCTTGATGACCACGGTGGACGCAGAAGGGATGAGTCATGAGTGGGTCTGTGTGTGCCTTTAGTTGGGTCATTTTCAGACCATGATATAATCTTTCAAACGATCACCGGAGACTTTAGAAACGACTGAAGTCAGTCATCGGAGACCTCGAGACTAGTTAATTAGTCGGTCATCACCAACTCACCGGAGATTTGGAAATTGGTAGTCGGTCTACCTGATCGACTGATGATTTGCCTTCGTTGGAAACAGCAGAGAATAACAGTGACAAAGTGGCAACGGCGAAACAAATCTCTACAAATAAAAAGACCAAGGATCTGAGATTTTACTTCGTGCGGCCGGCACATCGTTCTGCCATGCGGAATGCCGTGCGGAATGCCGTGCGTAAAGCCAATTAAGGGAAGGAAACTCAACGGAAGGAATCAACGGAATGTACGTGCAGCCAATTATTTCCTTCCGTTAAATGGTCCATGCAGCTAAAGGACAGCCCAATCAACGAAAGGACAGCCCAATCAGCGGAATGTACGTGAAGCCAATTTGTTTCCTTCCTGCCCGACGTCTTTCTACAACCGCCCCAATCACCTCCTACGTCAATCAGTCTTCGCGGTGAATTTCCTGTCCGTCGTCGTGCCTGACGGCCACGGACCTCCGCCACCGCACCGACGGCCACGGACAGCGGCTTCACCACGCCAACGACCACAGACTGCTGCTTCCGAGAGGCCGTGCAGTGGAAGCAGCAGCCTTCCAATCGTCGCCACCGTCCATTGCCGCCGCCGCCCGAGGGGCACGCTCCCTATTCGTCGTTGTCGAGGAGGTGCTGGTGAGTTTGACGGGGCTCCTGTTATCGATCTGCCGGCGCTGCGACCAAGGGCACGCGTCGGTCGCCACCTTGGCGTCAGCGCTGCGACCTAGGGCACGACGCTGCTGCTGCTGCCGTGCGCCGCAAGTCAGGCGGTCTGGCCAACGCTGCAAGTCAGGAGTCCGAACGCCACGACTCCACCGTACCTGGTGCTCGCGTCGACGCGGCCTTGACCTGTCGACTTCCATGAGGGCAGCAATCTATTGAGGAGACAACGTCACGTGGTGGAGGTCTGTGCTGTTTTCATCCAATGCCCATCCTCTTTTTCCTTCTTTTCTTTATCCTGCTTGCGCTCGACTTTACAACAATTACATCCTTCTTCGGCGTACAGTTGCACTGGCAAATGGTAGGAGTTCTTTGATTTTAGATGAACGAAGAATTTCTAAGTGCAGGGGGCATTCGGAAGCAGCAGTCTAGGTTTGTTTGCCTAGGTTTTAGATTTAGATGCGGGCTGTGCCGTCGCAGGAGATGACTTGTGTTGCTGCCACCGTCGTAGATGAAGGCCGCCATAGGATCCGCGACCTATCTTCTAGCGGCAGACCTATCTTCCAGAATGGCAATGCAGTCTTTGGTCACAAAAGCTTGCAATGCTCTGCTGAAATAGTTAGTGTTTTTGTTTAGGTGGTCTGTTTTCCCATTTAGTAGTTTCAGAATTGCTGCTTATCGTCAGGTATAGCAGCTTGCCAGTTCCTTCAGAGTGCTAGAATTATTTGCAGGAACAATAACCCACGTCCGCTGATGGATTCACGATTTGTTTGCCTAGGTTTGTTTAGGAGCAGCAGTCCGTATGAGTTTAATAAAAAAATCTGCACTTTATTTATGGCCAGGGTTCAGGTGAGAATAAAAGTTGTGAAGCTTTCCGTCCATCTGGTTGTTGATCGTCATCGTCCAGCACATGATTGTTGTATGTATTCCCGTGTTGCTTAGGTAGCATGCATGACTGTTCTTTGCAAGTTTTGGATTTGATTTTCAATAAAAAAATCAATATTAAGGACTACTATAAATCATTGATTCCAGCAAGTTACCATCTGATTTATTATCTTTCTTGAAGACTCATATCATATTGATGTTTCAGACATCATGCACGATTGCAATAATTTGAGTTAGTACTATAACATGTGTTCATGCATGTGTTTGTACAGTCCGACTACTACTACAACTATCACTCCAGCAGCAACCCAAGCACCTAAACTTGCATTAGAATTTGTTGGCAAAAGCGTTGAGAAGGACAGTATTATCAAGCATCACATGGACCTGCGCTTTTGTGTAAGCATAGTTTTGTAATTAATATTAACATGCTATATTATATTGTCTTATTCATTGTTCTTTCTAATTCTAATTATATATAAAAGGCTAAGTTATATTAATCTTGACTACATATTATTCTTCTCCAGAAAATGTGTGATTTAACACGGCACCCAGATTACCGTAAAAATACAAGTACAAAAGAACATCTTTGTTGCGATTGACATATGCGGGGATATGAGGTAACGAGTTATCACAGTGCAGATACGTAAGTCGTATGCTCCTGCTTTTATTACTTATTTCCTGTATATTATATTATTCTATTATAATTGCTATCATATTTGCAGTTTCTTTTGCCATGGCTACACCTTCGAAAATATATGTTTTATATTTTTGACCAACAAAACAACAAAGTTACCATGATTGACCCTAGGCCTGTTGAATCATGGTGTGAAGATACACTGTGCTGATGTATGCCAAGCAAACTCTTGGGTTTAACATACATTACATGAACGCGATGAGTGAACATATTCCTAACTGGAACGAGGATATCTTCAAATGAAAATTCTTCCGTGAAAACAACATTCCAGATGACATAGATGGGTAACTAACTCATAGTGATCATCGCTTGCAATTATAACATTCATCATTCAAATATTTCTTTATATTGCTGACGGTGATTTTTGCCGTAGATACTCGAGTGGATATCTTATTCTGCAGTATATGTCTGCGTGGAATCATCCTAAAGGCGCACATATTTATACGGTGAGTATAACATCATTCGTTTTAAGTTTTTGTGGTAGATTTTTCAAGACACGTATTGTTTGCCATGTTACGGACACTAATCTATTTACATATGTACTCGGGATGGTGTGGAGATGCGATGGAACTTATTTGTGGATTTATTGGCGCACGAAAAAAATGGTTATCGGAGATATCTTCCTGTCGATGTAAAACATTATCTTAGACGCATCACAGAAAAGTCTATATCGTAGAGAATGCGAGATGCGATTACCATTATTATGTGGCTGTATTAATTTTACGATATTTATCTTTACGACTAAATGTCACTCTAGCAACGGTATTTAAATTTATGGTATTGTTATCTTATCGTGCAATCTAGGTGTTACTAGATCAAAATTGATGTCCCGTAGCAACGCACGGGCACGCTACCTATGCAGCCAAAGAAATAAGCACACGACATAACACGATAGCTATAGCTTGACTTGAAGGTGTCTCTGTCGGCTCTTGTCACCTGGGCGCAAATTTCACTTGTAGAAATAAACTATCTAGAGAAAACAAGTTCCCAAGATTGTCTGCTACTCTGCTCAAGTTTTGTTCAAAATTTCTTTTCTTTTCCTTTCTTTTCTTTTCCTTCGCAGAAATGGCAGTTGTTGCTGAGTGCTTCTATTAGAAATCGACTGTTAAATCAAAGGGTGCGTACGATGAGTAGGCTCGGCGCGGTGGACGCAGGAGGTGGGTTGCCTTGGCCGCTACTACGGTGTTTTGTTGACTGGTGGTGTGGCGGCGGGAATAAGGGAGCCGCTGGGTTCGTCCTTGAATCGCTGGAAAGTTGAGAGCAGAACGAAAATTCGTCAGGTCAGGGCTTGGAGTTGCTTTCCAACTGTCACCGGGGAGGCGGAGAATAACTGAATTGCTCTGGTCAAATAAACATGGCTGATTGGCTCTAGTGCCCCGTGGCTGCGAAGACACCGACACACTAATGTTCTACTCCTACGGCTCCTACACCTGTGAGTGACAGGAATAAAATGAGCTGATGCATGTGTGGGGCTTGTCTCACGGATTAGAGCAGGAACGTTGAACAAAATGAAGCGTGAAGCCAAGTTTGTACCAAATTAAATGAAGCCCTACATTAATACTGCCAAAAGCAAAAGACTCCAGGGGCGTGGACTGATCATTTGAATGAATTGGTTGCTGACCCGGCCGCACTGCATTGGAGATTTTTTTTTTGGTTCGTTATTTATAATTGTGGTAGGAACTTCAGTGCAAAGTATGGTTGCCTCTATGTCATATTGTGGATACACATATTCAATCTTCCCCCAATTAGGCCTCCCCGGGGCCCTGGACTCCTTAGTGTTCTCATTGCATTCCAATTAGGGAGCACTGGCATTGAAGTGTTGGAGCTGATGATTTCCGGCGCATAGCCACTCTAGATCCCACCCGTGAGCTCCGATGGGAGTGTGCCGGTAAGACGGTTACTAGAAAGTAGCAAGTTTCTCAATGAAGGTATACCTTCAAAAAAAAGTTTCTCAATGAAGGTAATCGGTTGATGCTCGCGGGTATTTCACCAGTTAAGTTATTGTTGTCGAGGTGCAATACCATCAATGAAGGCAATTGGCTGATGCTCGCGGGTATCTCCCCGTACAAGTTGTTTTCAGAGAACCATATATGTGTGAGATTCTTGAAGCGTCCGAAGACTTTCGGGATGGTTCCATTAACTTGTTCTGGTTCAGGTTGACTGTTCTCATGTTGATGGTAGCAAAGCCATCAATCACCACGTTGCCACCGATGTTGTTGAGGCATAGATCCCCAGAGGTATGGTTCCAGTCAATGAGTTGTTCTAGAGATATAGTTCCTCCAACTGCATCATCTTTGTTAGGTAACTCGGGAAGGCACATACAAGGTTGGAGCTCACTGCTTCAAGGCTGATTAACTAGGTCAAGTTCCTGAATGATACCGGCAGCTCGCCTAGGTCGAACGGGTTTGCCCCAGCAACAAAGTCTGAAGGCTTGTCAACTCACCAAGGTCTGCCGAGATAGCACCCGTGAGGCGGTTGACACACAGCGGTTCGTGAGCCTAGACAAAGAAGCTGGGATAGTGCCTGCAAGATGGTTGCAACATAGTTTTAGATGTCGAAGGTTCCTGTGCCTGGACAAAGATGCCGGGATAGCACCGGCAAGATGACTGAAATCTAGCAAGAGATACCGGAGGTTCTGAAGCCTAGACAAAGACTCAGGAATGGTGCCATTGAACGTATTCCCGCTGAGGTCTAGCCTGGTCAAGTTCGCTGCAAGGCCGTGGCTGATGTCACGGGGAAGTACTCCTCCAAGGTAGTAGTTGTCGGACAGATTGAGGTACTGGAGTGAGCAGCAGCGGTAGAGCGCTGTCGGAAAGGTGCCGGCGATGTTGTTGTTGGAGGGGCCGCCAACGGGCGTCTGAAACAGGCCCCGTGATGCCAATGCCAGTGAGGGCGAGCCTCTTGACGTGGCCGCCCACGTCGCACCACACGTATGGCCAGTGGCAGTGTGCGCCGCAGCCGAGTTGGCGGTGCTCCAATTCCATGCCGCTAGCACGGGCAGGACGCCCATAGATTTAAATAGCGGGCCATAGTGTGCTATAGCGCCGCTATAGCTTCTGGCAAGAGCCACCGCTAAGCTATTTTTATTTTTACGCTATATCAACTATGGCCGCTATATATGTTGCGCTTAGCGCCGCTAAATTACTTAGCTATAGCTTGAAAATAGCGCCGCTATTTCAGTTTTAACTTTTACTGTGACAATTTAGCCATTATCTATTTATCTTTTACTGCTAAGTTGGTTGTAACCTGGGCATTTGACTTGTTGAAATAAAATGTCTATAGAAAACAAGTTCCCAAGTTTATCTGCTCGAGTTTTGTTCAAAATTTCTTTTCTTTTCTTTGCTTTCTTCTTTTCTTGTAGAAATGGCAATAGTTGTTGAGGACTCCTGTTAGAAATCGACTCTCTGAAATCAAAGGGTGGCTTCTGGATGGATGACGAACTGTCAGTCTCACTGAAATGAAGAATCAAGGGAAGGAGAAGGATGAAGAAGTAAAGAATTAGGGAAGGATGAGGACTTGCTTTGGTTCTGAATTCTGATCGACCTTCTCAAGTGTTCCTCTGTTCTGAACTGTTTCTTGATCATCTCTGCCCAAATCTAGTGTTTCTGCTTCCCTCTGTCCTGAACTGTTTCTCGAGTCTTTAAGCCGATGTATGCTTTATTACATTCTATAAGAAAGCAGGGAAAGACCTTTCACTAAAAAAAAGAGATAATGACAGTCAGTTTTGCTAGTATCGTAACGTTAAGATCTATACTGTTGGGCTTGTAGAAATAAAATCAAGTCTTGTACGAAATTTATTTTTTTTCTTTTTGCAGAAATGGCAGTTGTTCCTGAGGGCTTCTGTTAGAAATAGACTCTCCAAAATCAAAGGTTGGCTTTCTAGATGGATGACGAACTGTGTCTCACTGAAGTGAAGAGTTATGATGAGGCTTCCCTCTGTTTTCAACTTGTTTCTGGAGTCTGCAAGCCATTATATGCTTAATGCCTTCTATAAAAGCAGGGAAACATCTTTCACTAAAAAAAAAAAATGGTGCCAGTAAGTTCTGTTAGGATCATAATGTTAAGATCCATGTAACTATCTGGGGAAAGTGTTTCTTTTTTGCCCGATGGATAACCATAGCGAATTCATCTTTGAAAACATGATCGACCGCCACAGAAGAGGGATAAACACCTTCGAAATGAATCTATTCCGCGCCATCGATAGGCTCTAGCAAATTAAAAGAAGATGAAAATCTCCATGAAAAAAGGAAGTTCAACTTGTGTACCTTGTAATGACACACCAAGAAACATTAAGCATATTTTTCTCCAAATGCTGACTTTTGGAAGGAAGTAGTATAGAGTGAGATGGATTCAATTATGTCTATAATATAACTTAGGAAGTCGCCGAATGTCCTTATGGGTGTAAACCTATTGGATGCAAATGGGTGTTCATGAAAAAATTTAGGTCTGATGGTACTATTAAGAAGTACAAGACAAGGCTTGTGGCAAAAGGTTAAACCCAGGAACAAGGTGATGATTTCTTCAATACTTATTCACAATTCGAATGTTACTTCCCCTGGCAGCCTCATATGGCCTTCTCGTTCATTAGATGGACATTAAGATAACTTTCTTAAATAGAGAGTTAGAAGAGAGGATCTATGCAGCCTCATATGGTCTTCTCGTTCATTAGATGGACATTAAGATAACTTTCTTAAATAGAGAGTTAGAAGAGAGGATCTATATGGATCAGCCAGATATTAGGCAATTTTTTGTTAGTGGTTTTGCTGATGCGTTTAAGCAAAGTGCATTTGATGGGTCAAATTATAAGAGATGGTGTCCTAAGATGATCATGTGGTTGACAGCTATGAGCTGCTATCACGCTGTGCAGGGAAAACCCGAACGGTTTACTCCTGATGAGGAGAAAGCTTTCGAGGTTGCCGATAACATGTTTCAGCGTCGTGATTAGTGCTCTTGCCGAAAATTATGTGGACTCTTCCACGACATATACAACTGGCAAAGGATTATGAGATGCACTTCACACAAAGTTCAGTGCTACAGATTGGTTGATAATCGTACAGTAGCGGAACATCCTCATGAGATATAGTTTCTTGATACAGTAGAAATCACTCTTAGTTTGTGTACTGGGAGTGCCCTTATGGTCGACCTATGAAATGCATGTAAAATATTCGTGCCGGGAGGAAAGACGCTTTATATATAGTTGTAGGTTGTCTCTGCAGATTAACTTAACAGATCCTTCCGGAGAGAGTATTGTTTGCCAGATTCAATCTCTGCAGCAGTGGCGCACCGTAGATCAAATCTTGTGGTATCTCACCTGAGAGTTGGTTACTGCCTAGTTCCAGAAATTGCAGCCGTGGCGTACCGTAGCCCAAATTCCTTGGTATCTCACCAGAGAGTTGGTTACTATTTAGGACCAGTCTCTCGAGCGTGGCACATTGTGCGAGACCTTCTGGGATGGAGCCGTTCAAGTGATTCTTTGAGGCAGTGAAATACCGAAGCCTGCCTTGAGAACACAACCACTCTGGGATGCCACCAGTGATCTTGTTGTCATCGACCGAAACAACAGTTAAGCTTGGCAAGTGCTTCCCAAGCTCTGGCGGGAGTGTGCCTGTAAGCCTGTTGCTGTCCAAGGACAACACTGTCAGCGATGGCAACTGGCTGATACTTGCTGGTATGTCACCAGAGAAGCTGTTGTTATTGAGCCATAATTCAGTGAGGTTCTCCAAGTGCCCAAAGACTTCAGGGATGGCTCCAGAAAGCTTGTTGTCAAATAAGAGGATTTTGGTTAAGCACCAGGCAGCAAAACCATCAACCACTAGGTGTCCGGTGAGGTTGTTCCCGCCAATAAGTAAGAATTGAAGCTTCCTGAGGCTCCAAACTTCAGGAGGTAAGCTTCCGGTCAACAAGTTGTATCCAAGGTTGAGAAGCTCCAAGTCTGTCATATTCGCCACGTAGCTCGGGAAGTCGCCGATGAGGCCACATTCATCAGCCCATAGGCTGACTAGCTTGGTCATGTTCTTGAACGATGTTGGTAGCTTCCCTGGGTCGAATGAGTTGTACGCCAACCACAATGTCTCGAGACTCCTTAGCTCGCCAAGCAGACTCCTTAGCTCGCCAAGCTCTGTTGGGATAGTGCCTGTGAGGCCGTTGTTGTCCAGCTCGAGGTGCCGGAGGTTTCGGAGCCTGGACAGAGACGCTGGGATGCTGCCATTAAACTTGTTGAAACTGAGGACCAGCGTGCTCAAGTTGGCTGCAAGGCCATGGCCGATGTCATGGGGGAGCTCTCCACCGATGTTGTTCCAGGACAGGTTGAGGTACTGGAGTGAACCGCTGCTGTAGAGCACTGTTGGGAACGTGCCGGTGATGCCATTGTTGTAGAGATCGAGCTTTGCAAGGTTGGAGAGGCCACCAACGGCCTCCGAGATGGGACCCGTGAGGTTGATGCTAACGAGCGTGAGGCTCGTGACTCGGCTGGCCGAGTCGCACTCCACGTATGGCCAGCGGCAGTGCGCGCCTGCAGCCGAGGTGGCGGCGCTCCGGTTCCATGCTGCGAGCACGGGCGGGTCACCCCATGCGTGCTTCATCTGGAGAAGCAGCTCCGCCTCGTCCACCGGTGGGCCAGACTGCGCCGCCGCGCATGGCAGGAGGCAGCACGCTAGCATAGGCAAGAGGAGGTGGGAAGCGTACATGAAGGCTCGGCGGCGGCATGGAGTTGCCATCTCTTCTTTCGTTGATGACCGTGGCTGTGTGGAGGTAGGGAAAGGGGTGGGTGCTTTCAGCTGGCTCATTTTCAGGCCATGATATAGTTTCTTTCCAACAACCACCGGAGACAATGGTGTTGAGTCGAGACTGCTGACTGAATTGATCTGGTCAAATAAACATGGCTGATTGGCTGTTGTGCCCCGTGGCTGCGATACCGACACACGATTGTTCTACTCTTGCGGCTCCTCCCTGTGTGTGACAGGAATAAAATGACTAATGAGCTGATGATTAAAGTAGGAACGTTGAACAAAATGAAGCGTGAAGCGAAGTCTGTACCATGGCCCTACATCAATGCTGCCAAAAGCTAGCAAAAGGCTCAGGAGCGTAAACTGATTTGAATGAATTGGTTGCTGACCTACCGTATACATTTTTTTTGCTTCATCATTTATATTGTACGTAGTAGTAACTTCAATGCAAGAGATGAGTGGGTAAAAAGGTGTAGTAGATATTTTTTTACGATTGAAGGTTGAAATCCTCAATCAGCTATGGTCCCTCATATATATATATATATATATATATATATATATATATATATATATATATATATATATATATATATATATATATATAGATAGAGAGAGAGAGAGAGAGAGAGAGAGAGAGAGAGAGAGAGAGTGGTCTTATCTCAGTAGGAAACAAGTACGAAATGTGTTTTTCAAGTTTCTCACATCAAAAATAGTCAAAACGTTGACTACTCAAAACAAATAGAATCAAAACCGATTTGGAAACCAAATCGGCTCGGACTCAGCCAGAAAATTGGCTGAGCTAGTTTTTGCGAGCTTGAGTATTGTGGCTTGGCCCGCAACAAGGGCAGTTGGCTAAGCCGAATTAGGGCCCATGAACCGGCTAACCTGGCCTAGCGAGCCAACCAACCCATTTTATTGAGCCTAGCGTTGTTCTCCTCTTTGTTTCTGTCGTGTGTTTGTTGTTTGTTACGCCAAATATTTCGTAACAACTCCGAGATGCTATGAACACAATAGTATAGCCCAATTCCTTGACAGTATATTTTTGCATGTCAATATATTCCCCCTCTGTTTTTAGGTGAATGAAGTATGAAACGAAAAATATAAATAAAGCACTAAATAGTGACCATGCCCAACTCATTAGTTAACTAGCATCAAAGGGCAATATTCATCGACCATATTTATTTGGGGGGCGATACATGTGTCGGCCATTTGTTTAGGGAGCAGTCTAGACTTCTGGCCAAACACTTAAAAAATACTTCAAATATCTTCCACTGATTGCTGTTGGGAAACTATCACCTTGCAACATCTCCAGCAAATATTAATTTTGAAATGTCACTTTCACTTCATAAGGACCCTCCTAACTCGATGACCACTTGCTAGACTTGTTGCCTCGTCCCAATTGGTAGTATGGTTTTCCACACTAAATCTTCAACTCTGAACGACTTGCTTTTAACTTTCTTTGCCTAGGCAACTCGAGCTTTGTCTATATCTCCATATCTCCATATCCTTGAGAGCCTTGAATCTTCTATCGGTCACCTCATCAAATATATTATCTATTATTAAATCATGATACATAACATCAGATAAATAATTTTGCTTAGCAAGCCTATATGCAACCAAACTTATTCAACAGTTAACACAGCCTCTTGCCCGTATACTGCTTAAAAACCTTTGCAGCACCATGTCTAGATATGCGATGTGCCCATAGAGATTTAGGAAAAACTTCATGGCACCTCCATGGATTATCCTCAATATTCTTTTTGACGAGCTTGATCAAAGTCTCATTGCTAGTTTCATCTTGGCCATTAGCTTGAGCATAATATGGAGATGAATTGAGCAACTTGTGTCACGGAACCGACAATTTTGTATGGCCCACAAGCACTTGACATTGCCTCTCAGGCTTCCAACTGGTCATGCATGGGAGACAGACAACGTAGACAATTCCGTTTTCTCCGATCAGGATCGATGGTTACATTGGCATCACAGTATTACAACAGGGTTTACATAATTATACAAAATATATTACATCAGAGTAAGCGGAAGTATCCAATATAGTTTTATGAACTCAATATTTAAACATTATTACAAACCATGGTTTACTCTCACTCACAGAGTAAGTAACATTATTTAACTTTATTACAAACACACAACAGAAAGCCACCCTACCCACGGGTGCACACAAACACATCAAACAGCTTTTACCCCTGTTCTTCTTCTTTCATGACCGTCATGCAGCAGGGACAAAACGTCGCCTGCTCATGCGGTTCATCTGCAATAGGGGTTTAACAAACCCTGAGTACATGAGGGTACTCAACAAGTCTTACCCGACAGAGAGAGAATATCAAGGGCAGGCTGGCTTAATGGAATTTCTAGGCCAGAAACCAGAGAATACTTTTTGTGGAAAAGTATTCTAAATTTTATCCTTATCTTCAAGTTTTATGGCCAAATGAGTATTAGCCAAAGTAGATATTAGCACCTATTCTAAATTAAGCATTATATGAGAATCACGCTTTCACCATCCTTTTTATAGCCATCATCATATTCTATTTGCTAACTATGATGTAGGGCAGCGGAACGAGTCTCCATAACCGAGGAGCAACGACGATTCGAACCGATTAATAACCTAGCTGGGAATTTCTAAACCACATGATATATGTAGGTACGAGCCTTGCATATATCAACCCTTTTTTCTGGATCATCCAAATGGGTCTGGGTCTGCGCTACTCGAGAGTACAGTACTCCACCGCCGTATGCCATCCCTTCCTGTGGACTCATAGGGTGGGTACACACTACTCCCGCCATCTCTCCACTCCCAGTGCGCGGGGATCCATTCCCAAACTAGAATAGCCAAGATACACAGGCTTACCGAAGTATGTGGCTAGTACTGCAAAATCTCGCTCACATATCAAGCCTCCAACGAAACGGTCCTTAATCGACATAGACGGAGCACTACACTGATCAACACACAGTGCACGCCACCCGCCCGGTCTCGATTTAGTCATCCATCTCACTTACTTGTACCTGAGAGGGGTACTCGGCCGAATGATCAAGTCATCACTTCTCAGGACATTTCCTGAGCAAGGCTCACAGCAAATGACAACTTACCACTTAACCTTATTACGAAGCAGGGCTAAGCATCACTAGCCTAGACCACTAAAATGGATCTTTGGATATGGTGTCAAGGATAAGGTGAGTAATGCATCAAGTGTTTTACCAACAATACTTATCCAATTCATGCATGAAATATAAAGCAAAAGTGTAAGCTTTTCAAAATACAAGGTAAAGAGGTTTATGCTCTGGGGCTTGCCTTCAGTGGTTGGATCACACTCCTCAGATGGACCACAAATATCAACGCCAACTGACTCTGATGGATTCACCTCTTCTGGAGCGGAACCACCGGTAACCACTTCACTCTCGGATGCTAAACAAAGAAAGGAATGCATGCTTTAATTAATAGAATTTATATTACTAGAATGCAAGATGAGATGATCTTAAGTAGATAAATGAAGAAGATTAATTTAATTAAACTTGAGTACAACTTTCCTTCACGGTAAAGTTGTATGCATAGATTCATATTTAAAGTTTCATCATCAGTAGTAAGATTTATTTATTGTATTAGCATAGAGCAAAACTAATCTATTATTCATATAATGATCACAAAGTAGATCATATAGATCATCACAAGCCATGGACCAGCAGGGATAAAAATGGTGCATGGTCTTCAAGAAAACTCCAAATACAATCAACTCTACATTACTACTCTCTTTTTATTATTTGAATTATTATTAACCTAAGGCTAACATTACTACTGACTATAGCATAACATTGCCATAGACCAGTGGGGTGTGCTGATCTCTGGGCTTCACTGAATACCAAATATCATCCAACATTTTATTAGTAGACTAATTAAAGTAGCTAATTAATTATTAACCATTTTTACAGTCATTAGTAGGCCTAACATTATTCTCTACAGTGAGCTTACTCCAAACACAGCCAAAATTTTTGTGGAGGTAGATTTTATCATATAAAGCTTAACCCTAAATTTTTAGAATTTTTGGATTAGTATTTTAGTCTACAAAAATCAGGGACTGAGCATTTGTGAATTAAAAAAGGAGCAATTTTCATTTTTACAAATTTCATCAAACACAGTAACTCATATTTTCACTACACAGATAACATCTCAAGGATTCCAGAACAATTTTTTTCGCATTTTTATCATTTATATTTATTTAGTTATGAATTTATAAAGAATCAGCAAAATCAGGCTTTTTCTGAAAACCGGGAAAAAGGGAAAATCCCTTTTCCACCCACGCTGCTAGCTAGCCAGAGAGGCTGACAGGCGGGGTCCGGTCAGCGGCACAATGCTCCAGCGTTTTTGCGGGGCTGGCCGGCTGACCGGCCGGGTGATCGCCGACGGCGACCCCCGCCGGCGACAAGACCTACACCAGCACGTTCCCCACTTCACTGCGCATCCTCTGGTGCCACTAACTTGCCACCCCATGCATCGGAGTAAGCTTGGCGGCATCCATGGCGGACGGAGGCTCGCGGGCTCAACGGCGACGAGCATCGGCGACTCCTCCGGCGCAACCATCACTGCCATCTTACGCAGCTCGCCTGCACGAACTCCACTAATGAGTTACCGAGCACTCTACTCCTATCTAAAGTGTTAGACCGCAACGGCGGTGGTGTGACGTGACTGAGCTTGCCGGCGGGCGGTGTTCCAGCCAGCTGAACACGGTAGCGACCTCAGAGCGGGCATGGTTAGGATCAGGAGCTCACCACGAGCACGTTGTGCTAACTAGTTGGGTCGATTATAGGGCAGAGGTAGGTGGCCGACGTGGAGATCGACGGTGGCGGCGTGAACCGAGGTACTCACTGTCGTTCCAGGGCGTTGGAGCCTCAACTGTGGAAAAAGAAAGATCGACATGATCAGTGGATCAAGATAAAGCTCGGACGAGTATAATCTCAGCTTGTGATGTGCTGTGATGTTCTGGCGAGGGAAGGGTGCTCACGGCAGCGCTTTTGCCGGCAGTGAGGAAGAAGGCGGCTGAGCGGATGATTTCGGCGACGTCAAGGGCTGTGGTTTGGTTCTCTGGAGACGCCACGAAGTTGTGGAGCTGCTGGCTAAGGTAATTGGACAGAGATGTTGTGATGGCCGGGAATTTCAACGGTGATGTCAAAACGGCCGGCGGTGACAGAGAGGGAGAAAAAGAGGCGTCGACGGCCGGCGCATGTGTTTTATAGGGCAATGACCGCTCGACGGGGTGGCCAGCACCTTCACGACGATGGACAGATGGTCGGGCGTGCGGCTTTTCCAGCAATGGCGCCAGAATACCCCCGGCGCCGGTGACGCAGCAGCATGGCAGTGGAGAAACTCAAGCCTCACCCCCCCCCCCCCCAAATCGGGTTACTGTAGCAGCACAGCTCATGATCTACTTTCTCAAAATTACTTTCAAATTCATTTAGAAACTTGAAAAATTCTCAAAATAAAAGTTGTTCAAAATTTTGAACTCTTCATCTTTGTTTTTGGGCTCAACCCAAAATTCGAAATATTTTTAAAATTGCAAAACTCAGTTTTGAGTTAGGGTTTAAAATCCCCTTTTGCTGATTCAATATTTGGTATTAATTTAACAATTAATTGGTAATCAACTGATCCAACCAATTACTCCACTGCAAATTACAAAGTTTGTACTTAGAAATAGAGCAAAAGTTTGGAAATTTTTACTTGCAAAAGTTATAGTAATTAAATCCCCAAATCTGAACTTGAAATTCACAATTCCACACTTTGAAAATCATACACTTAGCATCTCAAGATAGGTTTTATAAGTTAGTAAATGTTGTAAACTTTAATTAATTAATAAGTGCCATTATGTGAGCAACCTAGTCACATCATGTGAAGCAAGGCATAACTTAGAAAAAAATACACCATATTTCACTCATTCATGCAACAATTTTGAGTTACTACTATGATGCTCGATGCTTAGTATGATGACATGGCAAGATTTATTAACGCTTAACACCTGGGGGTGGTACAGCTCCTCCCCCCTTACAAAAATCTTGTCCCAAGATTTGAAGGAACCTAAGTCTCGGGGTTTGGTAGTGGAAAAAGGAAACGTGTCACACCCTTTTTCTTACAACATATTCACAAGATAGCAAGGGAGGTTTTGGTTTACAAACACAACGCCTATAGAAGGTTACAACTTTAGAAAGGAGTTGTTAACCTAGATAGAGGCAAGAAAATCTGGATAGTTCTCCATTAAAAAATCTTCAGATTCCCAGGTTGCCTCATCTTCTGTATGCATGCTCCACTGGACCTTATAGAACCTGATTGTTCTCCTTCGAGTAACACGATCCTTTTGATCCAGGACTCAAATCGGATACTCAGAATACGTCAAGTCTGGTTCAAGTTTAACTCCTTCAACATCAATGATTTGTGCAGGCACTTGAAGACATTTCTTCAATTGTGAAACATGGAACACATTGTGCACCGCAGAGAGATTTTTAGGCAATTGGATACGATATGCCACAGGACCACACCTCTTGAGAATTTTGTAAGGACAAATATAGCGAGGGGCTAACTTGCCTTTAACACCAAATTGATTCACTCCTTTCATCGGTGATACTCGAAGATAAACATAATCATCAACTGAAACTCCAAGGGTTGACGTCTTTTATCAGCATAACTCTTTTGTCGGGATTGGACAGCTTTCAAACTATTTTGAATAAGTCGAACTTTCTCTTCGTCTTCCCTAACAATATCAACCCCGAACAACCATCTTTCTCCCGGTTCGACCGGTTGAGAGGAGTTCTACATCTTTTACCATATAAGGCTTCAAATGGTGCTATTTTTATACTTTCTTGATAGCTATTATTATAGGAGAACTCTGCCATAGGCAAACATTCATCCCATTTCTCAGGATAGGCAAGGACGCATGCCCTCAACATATCTTTTAGGATTTGATTTACCCTTTCTGTCTGACCTCCAGTCTAGGGGTGATAAGCCGAACTGTGTAGAAGTTTCGTGCCCATAGCCTTATGCAACTGTTTTCAAAAACAAGAAACAAATTGTGCACCTCTATCTGATATGATAGTTTTGGGCGTACCATGCAAACTCATGATTCGGCTAATAAATAATTTCGCATAACCTAGAACTGGATATTTATTTTTCACTGGCAAGAAATACGCTTGCTTAGTGAGACGATCCACTATAACCCAGATTGAATCAAAACCTTTAGCTGTTCTAGGTAACCCAACAATAAAATCCATACTGATATCCTCCCATTTCTAGGATGGAACTGGTAAAGGCTGTAATGGTCCCACTGACCTGAGATGAATTGCCTTCACTTTTCAACAAATATCACACTTTGCAACATAATTAGCAATCTCAATCTTCATCTTGGTCCACCAGAACCAGTTTTAAGATCATGAAACATCTTTTTACTTCCTGGATGAATAGAGAACCTAGTGGTATGTGCTTCATCAAGGATTTGCTGACGTAACTCAGGAACTTTTGGAACTACCAAACGGTTCTTGAACCAAAGAACATCATTTTCATCAACTCTAAAACATGGAGCTTTCCCGGCTCCAACTTTTTCTTTGATGTAAGCAATACCCTTGTTGTCTTGTTGTGCAGCTACAATTTGAGCCTGGATAGTTGACTCAATAGCTATATTGGCCAAAGTGCCATGTGGGACTATTTGCAAATTCAACCTTTCCATTTCTCGACATAAGGTTGGCTCAAGTGGTTTTGCTGTAAGGCAATTGCAGTGTGCTTTGCGACTGAGAGCATCAGCTACAACATTAGCTTTGCCTGGGTGATAGTGTACTTCTATATCATAATCTTTGATCAATTCTAGCCATCTTCTTTGTCGCATATTCAACTTAGGCTGAGTAAAAAAATATTTCAAACTCTTGTGGTCGGAATACACACGACAAACACTTCCTAACAAATAATGCCTCCAAATCTTGAGTGCATGAACGACTGCTGCCAACTCAAAATCATGGATTAGATAATGCTCTTCATGACGCTTAAGTTGCCTGGAGGCATAGGCAATAACTCGACCTTCTTGCATTAGTACACATCCAATTCCAATGCCCGAGGCATCACAATACACATTAAATGACTTTTCTATATCCGGCTGAGTTAGGACAGGAGCGGTGGTCAGCAGTTCTTAAGAGTTTGAAAAGCTACTTCGCACTCGGGTGACCAGACAAATTTGGTTTGATTCTTTAGAAGCTTAGTGATGGGTTTGGCTATTTTGGAGAAGTCGGGAATGAAACGACGGTAATATCCCGCCATTCCAAGGAAACTGCGAACATGGTGGACGGATATAGGTGGCTTCTAGTTTAGAACATCTCAGACCTTGCCAGGGTCAACTACAACACCCTCGGCAGATAGAACATGACCAAGAAATTGAACTTTATTGAGCCAGAACTCACACTTACTAAACTTAGCATAAAGCTGGTGTTCCCTGAGGCAGGTCAAAACAATATGGAGATGCTCCGCATGTTCTTCTTTGGTTTTGGAATAAACTAGGATATCATCTATGAATACAACGACAAATTTATCGAGCTCTGACATAAACACAGAGTTCATTAGGTACATGAAATGAGCGGGTGCATTGGTTAGACCAAAAGACATAACTAAGTACTCATATAGGCCATATCTGGTGATGAAAGCTGTTTTGTGAATATCTTCTGGTCGAATTTTTATCTGGTGGTAACCGGATCGGAGATCAATCTTAGAGAACACTTTGGCTCCCGTAAGTTGATCAAAGAGAAGGTCGATACGAGGAAGTGGGTATTTATTTTTTATGGTAATTTCATTTAGAGCGCGATAATCGACACACATCCTCAGTGTCTGATCTTTCTTCTTTACAAAAATTGTCGGACATCCCCATGGAGAAGAACTAGGCAGGATATAATCCTTGTCTAGCAATTCTTGCAATTGAGCTTTCATCTCTACTAACTCACTCTGGGCGTTCGGGTACCCGAAACCGATCGGTTCGGTTCCTCGGGTAATCGGGTAATTCGGTTACCTAGGAGTTGGAACCGATCGGTTCCTATTTCGGTTTCGGGTAATTCGGTTTCGGTATCGGGTAATTCGGTTCGGTTTCGGGTATACCCGTCAGGAACCGAAAAATGAGAAAAATGAAAAAACAGCTCATTCAAATGTAAATTTCGACAGCATTTCGCCTCATTTTCATGCACGTAACAGGGAGAATTAAAGAGCAATGAAGCATAAAGCAGTAGCACACATATATAAAAGTCTCCAAGGCAAACAAACAACATTCCACAAGCAACAAACTTACAATAAGCCTTATGGGTGTTCAAAGACATCTTTGCATAGCGGCAAAGACACACACACATATATAGAAGTCTCAAGCATGAATGACAAAAGTCTCTAGAGCACAGGCTGCACAGCATGCAGCAGCACACACACATATAAAAGTCTCACAGGACCATAGCTTCACTCCTCCACATAGGCACACACACATACCACAGGTTACAGGTACAGGCATCTCCACGGCATCACCTTCACCTGAAACAAGACTTGTAAAGTAAAACAAGTAAGATTGTGCAGCTTTGAATATAATATATAACTAGGATGTATATATATATATATATATATAGATCACCTATTTCTTGTTCTTGCTTTCCTTTGAGGATTTGGTTGGATTAGAGGATTTGGTTGGCTATGAGCTTATGTTGGTGGATGTAACCATCTTCCTTTTGCATCCTCGGATTTGTGACTTGGCAGCATGGCCATCAGCAATGGCTAAGTCTTTGAATTCCTGAATGAGTTCTGAAAATAGAAAACAACATACAAAGGAAACATTAAATATTTTGGTCATTGTTGAAAACAGTAAGGAAATGTTAAATAGATGTTCACCTTCTTGTTGTTTGCTAATTTCTTCAGTATTCTCAGTTAGGTTGAGGGTAAGAGTTGATCTTCTAAGCCAATCTTGTGTGCACACAAGTGCCTCAATCATAAATGGGGTGAGTGAACTCCTAAAATCATCTAGAATACGCCCACCCGTGCTAAAGGCTGATTCACTAGCAACTGTGGAGATTGGAATAGCGAGCACATCTCTAGCCAATGAAGACAAGATGGGGGAATCTGCTGGACTGCCCCTTCCACCAAGCAAGGATATCGGACTTTCTATGATCTTCTTCACACTCTTCAGCTAAGTACCTATCAAGTTCAGTCCTCATGCCCCTGGTAGCCCTGCTACTACTGCTTGCTCCACTATTCAGCCTCATCCTCTTATTCAACTTGGCCCTGAACTTTCCACCAGCACCACCATCCTCTCCACTTTTCTTAGATTGGGGTGATTCACTTTGTTGGGGCTGCTCCTCAGGTGGCAAACTACTGATCCTGTAATCTTCAAAAAGTTCTTGCAAGCATTTTGTAAGTGCAGCCCAAACCTTCTGTCCAACACCTTCACCATACATCTCATCAATTGCCATTTCTGTATATTGGGAAAGCTTGTATCTAGGATCAAGTACAACAGCAACAAATATGAGTAAGTTAATATTTTCCTTCTCCTTCTCTTTTCCCTTTCCCTTGTCATTTTGCACTTCTAAATTTTCATGCCACTTCCCCCAATACTTGTCATACTTCTCCTTCATTCTTATCCCCATTTCTTGCTGCACCAAATCTTCACTATTCATCCATTCCTTCACCAATTCGTTGATCTCTCCTATCTCATGAAAGAAAGTGTGAGCAGTCACACTTAAGGATGCTGACACCCTTTTTGTTATTGCAGCAAAATGCCCTAAGAACTCAGCTAGCTTTCTTGCATTTTCCCAATCATGCTCATTAGGAATTCCTGGACCTGGAACACCTGGCTTGATGTCACTAAGCAATTCTATTTGCCTGTATGGATCTTCATCTGGATACCTTAGAAAGACCTTCTCATATGTGCAAGCTGCTATTAACATCTCATAAGTGGAGTTCCACCTAGTTGGGCAATCAAGGTTCAAGAATGCCTTGCTGTCCACTTTCTCCCATCGTGCAATCTCTTTAAATTTGGCTAACCTTGATGAACCATTTCTAACATATCTAATAGCAGCCCGTACACGTTTGATAGATTGGTCTACTTCTTTCAAACCATCTTGGACAATCAAATTAAGTATGAGTGCAGCACATCTCATGTGAATGTATTTGCCATTTGCTATGCTAGTTCTCAAGTTGTTCATTTGCTTTCTCAAATAAGTAACACCACTATCATTTGCACTAGCATTATCTTACATCCTTTGTCATTACTTTGTCCAGCCCCCAATCAAGCAATACTTTGTGCAGGTGTTTTCCAATATCATCCCCCTTTTTACCTTTGACAAGGAAAAAACTAATGATCTTTTTATGGAGGCACCATTCTTTGTCTATGAAGTGGGCTGTCACAGTCATGTAGTTATCTTGTTCTTTGTGATGTCCAACCATCGGTTGTGAGACAAACTCTATTGCAATTTTCTTGAAAGAACATTTTAAGTTTTGCTTTACGCTCAAAGTACAACTCGCATTTGCATCTCTAGTACATGTCCTTCTAGAAGGGATAACGAACCTAGGGCAAGCAACAGATATGAACTTTCTAAAACCGGGCTTTTCACCATGTCCAAAAGGTTCCTCATCTTCTATGATCATTTCAAAGCAAATGTAGACCTAATCAAATCCTGATCAAACTTCCAAGTTCCTACACTAGTGCCTTGACCTTGACCTCGATTCTCGACAAAACACCTTGTTTTGTATCTTGATGAGCTCTATATGGATTTCTTTTGCAAGTGTTAAAATGCCTACGCATACCGGATGTGCCATTCACCACAGGATGAGCACCAATCAAAACTTTACAATACTTGCATTTTCCCTTCACCAACTGACCTTTGTCGTCCACGACTTTGGTGAAGTGCTCCCACATATCAGATCTGGCTGCCATCGGCTTCCTCTTCTTCTCCTCATCTTCTACATCAATGACCTCCTTGCTCTTCTCTGCATCACCGTAGCTTGATAGCGGCACCATCCTTCTCTGCGAGTAGCGGCACCATTGATCTCATCATCGGTGGCATCCTTCCAATTCCCATCACCATCGGCATGGGTATCTTCCCAATCCCTCATCTGTTGAAGCATGTCGTCCTCGACTTCGTCAGCCATCTGAAGAAACATCAAAGAGAACTCAAGTCTCAGATCGATGAAACATCACGTAAAACACTTTCGCGATCCCAAATCGATGACTTACATTGCGAGATGCAACCGAAGTAGTTGTTGTGGCCAGCCTCGATGGCTCCAGCCGACGCCCCTGTCCTGCGCCTTGTCCTGGGTCTTCGAGCTCGAGGTTGAGGGAGGTAGCAGCGGCTAAAGCCGCTAACCGCTGTTGCTGGAAAAACGTCGTTGCCTGCCGGCCGTCGGTGCCGCCGCAGTGTGGAGGTCGGGCCAAGCGCGCCGGTAAGCTTTGCGGCGTGGACGCCGTGGAGTCCGGGCCGGGCGCGCGTCGGGGCGTGGTAGCGGCTCGCGTCGCTCCGCTACGGCGTAGCCGTGGTGGACTGGAGGGCAGCAGGAGCGCCCACGTCGGCGGCGCCGCTGCGGCCGTCGCGGCGCGACCCGGCGGCGCAGGTAGTGGCGGCGCGGGGCGCCGATTGCGGTGGCGCGCCGTGGCGGCGCTGCGCGTGTCTGGCGCGCCGCGCGGCAGGCCCGCCGGGCGCAGTGGCGTGGCCAGGTGGTGCGCGCGTGCAAATTAAGGGCGGCAAGGCGGCGCGTCGGGTGCCGGAGGGCGGAGGCGTGAGTCGGGCGGGGAATCGGTGGGGAAGGGGATAGGGTTTCGGGGGGAGGAGTGAGTGAAATTGCCTTGTTGGGCTTCTTGGGTCGTGCTATTTTATTTTTTCATCATGGGCCTTCTACAATTTCGGTGCCGGGCTATTCGGTTACCCGAGTCCCGGAACTGAATTACCCTTACTAATTTCGGGTAGTCGGATCTTTGGAACCGAACTCGGAACCGAAACCGATCGGTTCGGGTACTTCGGTTCGGTTCTCGGGTAGTTCGGTTCGGTTTGGGTAATTCGGTTTTTCATGCCCAGATTGACTACTAACTCTTTGGGTGGCATTCTATTTGTCCATCTGGACACTAGTGCAGCGCTAGGTTTTAAGTCAATTCTAAACTCAACATCCTGATCTGGAGGCAATCCTGGCAGATTGTCTGAAAATACATCAGGAAATTCCCTCACTACTGGAATATCTTTCAATTCTTTTACTGTAACTCCGTATACCCGCTCAACTGCTCTCTTAGGAGTTGGTAACTGGATAAGCAGGTTGGATTCATTGTGAGGAGACTTTAACTGGATAGTCCGATGTAGAGTATTAATAACAGCTCCATGTTGACTCATCTAGTTCATCCCAAGGATCACATCTATATCTTGATCCTTTAGTACTAGCAGATTTGTGTAGAAGATGTGTCCCTCAAAATCTATTGGTATCTGATATACCATTCCCTTAGTGTATATACGCCCTCTAGGAGACTGTATACGATAAATGTTCTCTACAGTCTCCATGGGTATTTGATGCTTCATGACAAATGCTCTATTGATGAATGTATGCGATGCACTAGAATCAGACAGAATAATTGCAAGATATTGTGCAACAGAAAACATACCCATCATGACCGGTTCACCTTCAAGAATATTTTCCGTTTAAGTGTAGTGAACATGACCAGTCTTTTGAACAAGACCTCTCTTCTGAACATTCTGCTGATTATTCTGCTGCTAACTCACTTGGGGTCTCTGCACATTGGTTTGCTTCGGCATACGGCAATCACAAGCATAATGCCTAGCTTTGCCACAACTGAAACATGGATTAGGATTATATGGGGCATTAAAAGGACAAGCACCAGAGGTATTTGTCTGACGTGGATAGGATGGATTTGCAGCAGGACGGACATATGCCTGCTGCTGGCTTTGCTGCTGTGGTGGACGATATTGGTTTCTGGCGAGGGGTTGATAGACCACTTTCTGACGCTGAGCACTGCCACCAGAGGATCCCATAGAAACATTCTTCCTTTTCCTTATCTCCTCACACTGATGAAAATTCTGCTCTGTAGAAATGGCGATGCTAACACTCTCATTATAGCTAGCATTGGGGCAGCTATAAGCATAGACATGATTTGGGGCTGCAGCCCACGCATGAAACAATCTTTTTTCTTTTCATCAGTGTTAACATGTTCAGGAGCATACTGGGACAACTGATTGAACTTATTGACATACTGCATAACGGTTCGACCTCCTTGCTCCAGCTTCAGGAATTCCACCAACTTCATTTTCATGAGACCTCCCAGGATAAAGTGAGCCCAGAAAGCCTCACGGAATTTAGCCCAAGTAATTATATGATCAGGCGGCTGGGTGGCACGGTAAGTAGCCCACCAGCGCCCAAGAGAACCCCGGAGCTTCTTTGTCGCTAATTTTGCCTTACGGTTCTGCAGGGGCGTCGACAACATCAAATTTCTACTCAATGGTACGGATCCAGTCATCCGCTTCCAGAGGTTCATCTGCCTTAGAGAAGATAGGTGGACGAGTACCCATAAAGTCCTTGTACTTGCATTCTTCAGCGTGACCTTGATGACCCTGTGCTCCATTCTGCTGTGCCATAGCATTCAGAAGACGAGCATTGTCGGCACTAGCATTGATGAGTGTTGCCATAGCATCCATCAGGGTCGGTGGTGCAGGTAGAGGTGGAGGTGGATTGTTCCTTGCACCCCGAGAAGTGCCGGGGATATCAATATTAGTTTCTCTAGAGCGAGTCCTCATCTATGTGCCATAAATAAAAATTAATTTCTAGATTTTCATAGGGAGTAGGGATAAATTTTTAAAGAAGGGTAGCATGAATAAAAAGGGAACAACTCAACACACTTTTAAAAGGGAGGTATTTTTAGTGTAGACATGACATGATGCAGGACGATTTATATTCCTAATAGAACTTCCTCACCAACGAACACACACATATATGATGGCACATACATACGTATCTCTTTTTCTAAGATCACTCAACACTCACTCACCGCAAGTTAGCGTACCTGCAGAAAATTTTATTGCAGCCCTTTTCTCCACAGTGATAATATATAGCACACAATGAAAGCGGTAAAATTAAATGCTCCCCATATATGTATACCCCCTCGTATACATATATATAGCACTAAACTACCCGAATTATCATCATCATATCACCCACAATTGAGTACCTTCATATGAACATGTGTGTAACATGTAAATATTCTGGTAACCACACTAGCACTTCCTTAGACCGGCGGTTGTCCGATCATGCTCTCACAACTCACACTTACCTCAGTGTAGGTGCGACATTGCATCATTTAAAGGAGACAGTTTATACTGTATACTTCCATATATACATATACGAATATATACATATACTTCCATATGAGGTCACCACCACCCTTAGGTCACCGGGTGATAGGATAACCATTCAATACTTACCTCCTTACCTGAGCGTAGAGGCATATGATCCATACAATTCAAATAAATCCCCCCATAAGTTAGTTTACTTAGGTGCCATCATTTATATCACTCACGCGTAATCAAATTCTTAGCTTTAAAATATAGTACACTGAAGTACCGAAGTACTCCAGAAATTTTATAAAGTAGGGCAAAAGAGAAGAACACATGTTACTTACTCTTACTATCGCTATAATAGTGATAGTGCTATCTCTCATAAGCAGGAGGGAAGAACAGCAGGGGATGAGTCAGAAACTAACTTTTAAATTTTTTTTGCAAACTTGTATTAATGTTAATTTTAAAATTTTGTAAACAGTAATACTATAATAACATGTAACCATTGCTCTGGTACCAGCTGTCATGGAACCGACTATTTTGTATGGCCCACATGCACTTGACATTGCCTCTCAGGCTTCCGACTGGTCATACATGGGAGACAGACAACGTAGACAATTCTGTTTTCTTCAATCAGGATCGATGGTTCCATTGGTATCACAGTATTACAACAGGGTTTACATAATTATACAAAATATATTACATCAGAGTAAACAGAAGTATCCAATATAGTTTTACAAACTCAGTATTTAAACATTATTACAAACCATGGTTTACTCTCACTCACAGAGTAAGTAACATTATTTAACTTTATTACAAACACACAACAGAAAGCCACCCTGCCCACGGGTGCACACTGTTGACGGTCGTTAACGTCAACTTTTACTAGCACTTTAAACCCGAAGGAGAACATGAAAACACACTAGTCTAGGGTTTTAACTGACAATTTTCACGAGTTTTGGTGATTTGTGAAATTTCCAGGGAATTTTCTAGAAAAGACAAAAAGAGGGATTTAAGTGCAAATTTACCACGAAACTTAACCGCGACGCAACTACACCGCCAACAGGTTCAGGAAGGGTCTAGAAGACACCCGAAGCAGCGGGGCCCGTAGAGGAGCCTAGGTGGGGCCGGTCGGCCCCACCCTGGGGCCGGTCGGCGCCCTAATTGCACCGATGGCCGCCGTCTTCTGGAGTCTTCCTCCCACGGTTCCTTGGAAGCCAATCAAAGCATCCCTACGTCGATTTTAGGTCGGTTTGATCCAACGGTGCACACAAGATGGAGACGCGGATCGCTGACGTGGCGGTTTCTTGCCTCCTACTCCACCTCGGCCTATATAATGATGCCCCAAGGCCCCTCCTAGAGGCATTCTACACCCCGGTGCTTCATATTCTCTACATAATTAGGGTTAGGGTCCCTCTAGTTGATCTAGTTCTAGTTCATCTAGATCTAGTTCATCTAGATGTAGCAATTAGGAGAGACTAGTTCTTCTAGATCTAGTCTTGTTTAGAGATTAGAGAGATTGAGTAGAGGAGTAGAGATTCTCGGAGGAGTTCCGGCATGTCGGCGCTTCTTCGTGGTCAGTATTCTTCCGGATTCAGCTCTCTCGCCGGGAGCTGCTGCTCGAGGTACTTTTGTATTTACCATTCTGATTTAAGTAAGCAACTTGTTCTTATTCGTTCTTTGGTTCACATCTCATATTGAGTGCTTTGATCTTGGTCATTACTTGGTTGAAGTAGTATTTCGTAGTGTAGGCGTGGTGCCTAGGCTAGATTTACTTGTGAATGTCCCCTGATCAGCCGGATAGTGGTAGCTCGCGTAGGTGACTTTATAGCTACGTTGAATCCCTCGTAGTCCACTTCCCGTTGATAGGACCGATAGGCTTATAGGTGCTCGGTAGGAGATTACTGTTTCTTCTCCTATTCGGGACTACTTGTCCGATAAGACGATATTATACAAAGTTTACCAAAGTCAGAACTAGAGTACATTAGCTATTTCCTTTTTTCTTGATATGATCTAGCCTAATTGTAGGGTTAAGTCTATAGACGTTGTCATCATCGCAGCTGTTCCCCTCGTGGATACGATATTGAAAACCTCCCGGGTAAAATGTGACACCGGTATGATATCTGCGGCGCTTTGCGGATAATCCTACTTAAAACTTATTTAATGGAGTGCAGTTAAAAATACCAACAAGCATTTTTTTGGCGCCGTTGTTCGGGAACGGTTTGCTGATTTTGACTTAGTCTAGCTTAATCTTGTATTATACTTTTATCTTTTCTTATTTTATCCTAGTCTCTTCATTATTTTTGTGTTCATCCTTATGGATGCCTTCAATCCTGTTTTATCCCATTCTCTTTATTATTTTTTTGTGTTCATCCTTGTGGATGTCTTTAATTTTATTTCTATCTGTCTTTATGGCATACGTGAAAGCTTTGGGCCACCAAAATCTATAGAACCTATCATAACACTGGCTATCTTATTTGCGCCCATGTCTAATAAATATGATTCGGGATAACTTATCACCCGAACTAGATATAGAAGTCTTGGTAGCTAAAACACAATCATTTCATTCCCAAGATTTAGCTATCGATCTTAAACCTTTAAAATTCTACTTTGATAATTTAGACTTCCAATTAGCTAAGATGCTCATAAATCAATGCACATCATATCTTCTCAAAAGAGCATCTTAGAAAAAGTATAGTCAACTTCCTTTCCCTCCTAAAAGGCATTGGGAAGAGTTCAAGGATGGCATATCAAGTGATGCCATAGAAGGAGAGCCAAGCCACTTAGAAATAAACTCTATCTTCTCCCCTTCTATGCCCACATTAAATGTCTTTGAACCCATCTCTAAACTCATCCTTGACCCCAATGAATCTTTTATGCTCTTTCTACTAAATTTCATAATGACCCTAGAAATCCGTCAAGACATCATAAGAATAAGAGTCATAAAGATTATAGGAATGCCCAAGAAGAGCAACGACAATGGCAGGAATGCGTAGAACATACTAGAAATACATATGCCATTGTGAAAGAATGGATGGAAAAAGACAAAACTTTAGCACTAGCATCTAAACTTGGTTTAAATTCAAATGGTGACCTTAAATTAATTCCTTTAATAAACATAACTCACCCAAGTTTAGAGAAAGCTTTAGATAAGACCAACCTTGGAGGCATCAATTCATGGGAAATCCTAGAAAATAAAACATCTAATAAATGTCATAGGTATGAAATAATAGAGGCAAACTTGTTGCCTATAGACAACCATGAAGAGACACCCTTGGAGTTTGAAAAGGGAGATTACATCGATGAGCATGGGAATTATCTCATTAACACCTTATCAAATCCATGCTCATATGAGAAATCTTCTGAATCTTTTGGTCTCTCTAATATTACCACACACGAGATCTTCAACCCCCTTATTCTACCTATTCTTAAAATCATTAAGAGGGTGGTTGTAGATGTATATGTTTACCATAAATATTATAGATCTCGTTGTAATTTGGATATAGGTGCACAAAGGCTAATGTTCTAGAGGAAACCACCTTACTAACTTGAAGTACAATAATTAGAAGGTTTCCTAAAAACAACTTTATGTTCCAAAATAACCACTCTAAAAAATGAATTAGAGCTTGCACCTTAGGGCTGTAATACCTTTGTGAATTGAGCATAGAGTTATAATTATTAAAATATTCTCTTGGGTATTTTTGTCACTAACCATTTTAGGTTTGAAGTAAGAAAATAACTAATGGCAGCACCAGTGTATGACTAACCTATCATAATGCAACATTATATCCATCCAAGTTTAATTTTTGCTTTGCAAAATTTCAGCTTGGGGATGGTCTTATTTAGAAAATCCTATGTTGCTAATATTGGTTGTCTCTACCTTTATTCAATTTGTTAATCATGCTCTTTTATCTCTTTTTGAATAAATCTCTACAATGCTTTCATGTTATCTTTGTCTATGCTAGTATGTTTTGGTTTGAAAGTACGACAATTGGGTATTTTCATAGGCTTTTTAAATTAAGCGTGGTGCTTAGGTTAAGCAGTCTACCTTAATCAGATTAGACATGGAGTTTGGTTTGGCTATTGATCTAAAATTAGCTTGTGTAGACATTGGATATTTTATCGGACTAACCCCTGCAGGAAATTCTCAAAATTAATTTGGATAAGTCATAAGAGGAATTCAAATTAGAGATGAGACAGAGTACATGCTGAACTTTAATAATTTTGTAGAGGAAGACACACAGCGCATTTATCATGAATAAAACAACTATGAGCATTAATGATTCATTCACTTTATCTTCTGCTACAAGTTACTTTGCCTCAGGCTATGTCTGTATAAAATATGATTTATGCTAAACAATATTAATATTATCTTTTCATTAGCATAGACAAAATAAAATAAAATAAAATACTGGACAAGCAACCTGTGTTCAAAATCTATATACTCCTTCGGGTATGTGTTGTCCACTAATCTATTGCAGGCATAATAATAACTGGAGTGAAAAGAGTCAAAAGATCAAAGAAGCAAAAGATGGTAAAAGAATAGATGCAACAGAGGAGACAAGATGTCCATGAGCAACTCAAGATTCAAGAGGAAGGACCACCGGTCATTTACCCTTCATCACTTAGTGCTATCACGCTCTAATAATAAAGGTAATATTCTAAGGTAAGTAGTCACGGCTCTTCTCTTGATCTTGATGTATACATAAATTAAAACACAAACATGTTGAGTTACAATTTAAATTGATTAACCCGATTAACTCAACATGGTTTGTCTTTTTAAGATTGTTCATGGCACTTGTTCTCTTAATCTTAGTCTTAACCAAACAAGTTAAAACATTATATTCAATCTTGGGAAGACGACAGGTCATACACATGTAAAAAATTTATAGATAGACATTCCTTCTATTGGTTAATCAATTTCGTTCTTTTTCTCGCCATGTAAACTTAAATGCAATATTAAATATTTAATCTTTTGATCTTACCACTTGTAAATAAATAATTCATATAACATCAACTTTATCTTGTTCAATGTGCCTAAGGATGGAGAAAAATAAATAAAGAAATAGATTTGGTTCTGTTGGTGTTTTTTCACCAGCAGAGTCCATGCACTTGATCTCTACCTTGGTTTTGCAAACGGGACAACACGTCGAGCAAAGTTTATTAATTCTATAAGTGAAAGTTACGTGAGCATACACACTGAACAAGATGCCGCCAAACTACTATTAAAGCTCTACTTCAACCTATTGGCCAAAGCAAAGAACAAAGGTGACATCATCATCACCGGAGGTATGCAACCATTCCGACCTCCATCTCTCAAGATGGAGAGATACACAAGAGTGGAAGAAGAAGACCTATCGGTAAACTTTGAATTTTGTACCCTTGCCATAAGGTAATATGGTAGTTATCTAATTAATTAGTATTCCTATCTACATTAATAATTTTACTTTAATATATTTATCTTCATAAATATTAAAAAAAATAAAAATATTTATTGCTTTATTTACTATATCATAAGATATTAAAAGCTCCACGTGAATAAACTTATGGTAACCCTATAGGAATATTTCTTTGTGGTGGCATAAATAATAATAATAATAATAATAGTTTTCTGTATTTACTTTCTTGCATTATGAAAAAAAAAGCCAAAGCCCCATAAGAATAAATATTTTCTGTGGAGGCATAAAAATACAACTATAAGAATAAATATTTTCTGTGGAGGCATAAAAATACAACTATATCTATCATGCGCATATATATTTAATTTCTGCATAATTAAACTAGAAAATCCAAAAAAAGAGAATCCTGCTAGAATCTTTCATTTCAAATCAACTTAAAGAATAATCAATTACTTATTGGCTGATCACTAACCTCTTATTAAATTTAAGCCTCGAGTTTTGGTTTTCTTGTTGAAGTATAATTATGCAGAACAACATTATGATAAGGAGAGAGTCTATTAGTGGCATCCACCAGATCAAGCTCTTGGTTAGCTCACTCTGAAGATTATCAACACCAAGTATTGCAAACATCTAGCTTGGGGAGGAGCATCCCCTAATTATCGGTAACTATACCTAGGCGATTATCGAGTCTACTTTATATAGTCATAAAATACCAAAAATATGTGAGCACATGAAGGTTCACAATAGTATCATAGGAAAATTTAAAAATGCCAAAAATATGTGAGCACATGAAGGCTCACCCTTAATTAAGAAAAACACAAAAATATTCGGGCACATGAAGGCTCGACGCGATCGAAGGGATTAGCTTGGGGGAGACGCACCCCCGTTATCATCGTGATTAAGGTATGTCTTTACTATTAGTTTTATTTTAGTAAGCTATAGTGTGTGATTTAATAATTAAAGTATGTTTGAAGAACTCTCTCTCTCTCTCTCTAATCTTTTAAAGTGGAAATGATGAATAGTTGCTCTACTATAATTCCTTTCAAGTGCCTAGTTTTTAACCATGGATTTTCCAAAGTTTTGGACATGACTATTTTGATATAAGAATTTACTCTGAACCTGAAATTTGTGGAGGCGTATGCTTGAGCTAAAGTCTAGGTAATTGATTGATATGATACATGGTCTAAGCTGCTATTTATCTTATTCCTAGCAGTACTAAGTTCTAGAAATTTATTTTGAAAACCTAAAATCTTACATGATGAGCTCTTATATGACAAAGTTTAAATTTCTACCAAAAACATATATGATACATTTAGAGTTAGGAAAACCTTTACACATTCATGCTGCTTGCTTTACATTAAATTTAGTCAACCATTGTTGTATACCTTATGAGAGTCTTGTCATGCTTTTAAAATCAAGATCACTTACGCACTCCACCCATATATGCATTACTCCTACTCTAGGATGTAAGCGCAGTCATTTTCACTTTCATCTAGATCCACCTTAAAAATATTTTTCTCCTACATCAGGAGTAAACACCTAAAAATATACCCTATAGGACAGCCCCCATTTAATTACTCTAAATTCTTATCATTACTTCTCCAATTATTTATATTCAAAGGATGCATGTGGCTATGCAAAAGTATTGAAAAAAAAAGAAAAAAGGGGGGGAGTAAAAGATGGACAAGTGTCCCAACAATTAAAACAATGGGTACATAGATGCCCGCCTCCCATTAGTAAAAAAAGAAGAAGAAGAGAGAGAAGAAGAGAGAGAAAGAAAGAAAGAATAAAGATAGCCCATGTTTTCCAGCGAAAAAAGTTTTAAGGAGGGAGTTATTTTCAAAGAGCAAAAGTAGAATTAGGATTAGCCACTAAATACCATATATACACCTATCCACCATATTCCATACACATGCACATCTTGATTTGATTGAATGCCTCGATTCTCTATGGATCCATTGTTTGACTTTACAATATATGAATTGCAAGTATGTTCATCCTTGTTATTGCCACTCCTATGAGCTCCACTATAAATACTTAGTTGTAGGAAGGCATGACCTTATTAATGCCTCTCAGTGAGATCCATAAATACTATATAATAAGAGACTTGAGGGTGTCATATAATTAAGCTCTGAGTTTTATTTCGAAAACTTACAAAACTCCGGAATATTGGTACTGTAAAGAATTTGAGACATAGTGCTTGACTTGATTGTTCTCTCTTTCGATTGCTCAATGCTTATGCAAAAGCTGTAAAGCTCCATAGTTAAAGGTAAAATGGGTAAGTTTGAAAGCTAGAGCAGGTTTTGTCTAAACAGGAGGAAAATTTACGTTTAAAAGCAAGTGTGCTTAAAAGAAATAAAAGTATTGCAAAGAACTCCCGATCCAAGATTATTATTAATTAGATCTAGGTTGTTTGCCAAGGGACTAGCAAAAGGTAAGCTTGGGGGTTATTGTTGACGGTCGTTAACGTCAACTTTTACTAGCACTTTAAACCCGAAGGAGAACATGAAAACACACTAGTCTAGGGTTTTAACCGACAATTTCCACGAAGTTTTGGTGATTTGTGAAATTTCCGGGGAATTTTCTAGAAAAGACAAAAAAGAGGGATTTAAGTGCAAATTTACCACGAAACTTAACCGCGACGCAACTACACCGCCAACAGGTTCAGGAAGGGTCTAGAAGACACCCGAAGCAGCGGGGCCCGCAGAGGAGCCCAGGTGGGGCCGGCCGGCCCCACCCTGGGGCCGGTCGGCGCCCTAATTCCACCGATGGCCGCCGCCTTCTGGAATCTTCCTCCCACGGTTCCTTGGAAGCCAATCAAAGCATCCCTACGTCGATTTTAGGTCGGTTTGATCCGACGGTGCACACAAGATGGAGACGCGGATCACTGACGTGGTGGTTTCTTGCCCCCTACTCCACCTCGGCCTATATAATGACGCCCGAAGGCCCCTCCTAGAGGCATTCTACACCCCGGTGCTTCATATTCTCTACATAATTAGGGTTAGGGTCCCTCTAGTTGATCTAGTTCTAGTTCATCTAGATGTAGCAATTAGGAGAGACTAGTTCTTCTAGATCTAGTCTTGTTTAGAGATTAGAGAGATTGAGTAGAGGAGTAGAGATTCTCGGAGGAGTTCCGGCATGTCGGCGCTTCTTCGTCAGTATTCTTCCGGATTCAGCTCCCCGCCCGGAGCTCGCGTTCGAGGTACTTTTGTATTTACCATTCGATTTAAATAAGCAACTTGTTCTTATTCGTTCTTTGGTTCACATCTTATATTGAGTGCTTTGATCTTGGTCATTACTTGGTTGAAGTAGTATTTTCGTAGTGTAGGCGTGGTGCCTAGGCTAGATTTACTTGTGAATGTCCCCCCGATCAAGCCGGATAGTGGTAGCTCGCGTAGGTGACTTTATAGCTACGTTGAATCCTCTCGTAGTCCACTTCCGTTGATAGGACTGATAGGCTTATAGGTGCTCGGTAGGAGATTACTCGTTTCTTCTCCTATTCGGGATTACTTGTCCGATAAGACGATATTATATAAAGTTTACCAAAGTCAGAACTAGAGTACATTAGCTATTTCCTTTTTTCTTGATATGATCTAGCCTAATTGTAGGGTTAAGTCTATAGACTTTGTCACCATCACAATTTGTTCCCCGTGGATACGATATTTAAAACCTCAGGGTAAAATGTGATAATCTTGGTATGATATATCGTGGCGCTATGGATAATCCTACTTAAAACTTATTTAATGGAGTGCTGTTAAAAATACCAACACACACAAACACATCAAACAGCTTCTACTCATGTTCTTCTTCTTTCAAGACCGTCATGCATCAGGGATAAAACATCGTCTGCTCATGCGGCTCACCTGCAATAGGGGTTTAACAAACCCTGAGTACATGAGGGTACTCAACAAGTCTTACCCAATAGAGAGAGAATATCAAGGGCACACTTGGCTTAATGAGATTTTCGGGCTAGAAACCGAGAGAATACTTTTGCGGAAAAGCATTCTAAATTTTATCCTTATCTTCAAGTTTTATGGCCAAATGAGTATTAGCCAAAGTAGAGATTAGCACCTATTCTAAATTAAGCATTATATGAGAATCACGCTTTCACCATCCTTCTTATAGCCATCGTCATATTCCATTTGCTAACTACGATGTAGGGCAGCGAAACGAATCTCCATAACCGAGGAGCAACGACGATTCGAACCGATTAATAACCTAACTGAGGATTCCTAAACCACACGATATATGTAGGTGCGAGCCTTGCATATATCAACCCTTTCTCCTGGATCATCCAAATGGGTCTGGGTCTGTGCTACCCGCGAGTACAGCACTCCACCGCCGTATGCCATCCCTTCATGTGGACTCATAGGGTAGGTACACGCTACTCCCGCCATCTCTCCACTCCCAATGCGTAGGGATCCATTTCCAAACTAGAATAGCCAAGATACACAGGCTTACCAAAGTATGTGGCTAGTACTGTAAAGTCTCGCTCACATATCAAGCCTACAACGAAATGGTCCTTAATCGACACAGACGGAGCACTATACTGATCAACATACAGTGCACACCACCCGCCCGGTCTTGATTTAGTCATCCATCTCACTTACTTGTACCTGAGAGGGGTACTTGGCCGAATGATCAAGTCATCACTTCTCAAGACATTTCCTGAGCTAGGCTCATAGCAAATGACAACTAACCACTTGATCTTATTACTAAGCAGGGCTAAGCATCACTAGCCTAGACCACTAAAAGGGATCTTTGGATATGGTGTCAAGGATAAGGTGAGTAATGCACCAAGTGTTTTACCAACAATACTTATCCAATTCATGCATGAAATATAAAGCAAAAGTGTAAGCTTTTCAAAACACAAGGTAAAGAGGTTTATGCTTCGGGGCTTGCCTTCAGTGGTTGGATCACACTCCTCAGATGGACCACAAATATCAACGCCAACTGACTCTGATGGATTCACCTCTTCTGGAGCGGAACCACCGATAACCACTTCACTCTCGGATGCTAAACGAAGAAAGGAATGCATGCTTTAATTAATAGAATTTATATTACTAAAATGCAAGATGAGATGATCTTAAGTGGATAAATGAAGAAGATTAATTTAATTAACCGTGAGTACAACTTTCCTTCACGGTAAAATTGTATGCATAGATTCATATTTAAAGTTTCATCATCACTAGTAAGGTTTATTTATTGTATTAGTATAGAGCAAGACTAATCTATTATTCATATAATGATCACAAAGTAGATCATATAGATCACCACAAGCCATGGACCAGCAGGGATAACAATGGTGCGTGGTCTTCAAGAAAACTCCAAATACAATCAACTCTACATTACTACTCACTTTTTATTATTTGAATTATTATTAACCTAAGGCTAACATTACTATTGACTATAGCATAACATTGCCATAGACCAGTGGGGTGTGCTGATCTCTAGGCTTCACTGAATACCAAATATCATCCAACATTTTATTAGCAGACTAATTAAAGTAACTAATTAATTATTAACCATTTTTACAGTCATTTAGTAGGCCTAAAATTATTCTCTAAAGTGAACTTACTCCAAACAGAGCTAACATTTTTTTGGGGGTAGATTTTATCATATAAAGCTTAACACTAAATTTTTAGAATTTTTGGATTAGTATTTTAGTCTACAAAAATCAGGAACTGAGCATTTGTGAATTAAAAGGAGCAATTTTCATTTTTACAAATTTCATCAAACACAGTAACTCATATTTTCACTACACAGATAACATCTCAAGGATTCCAGAACAATTTTTGTTGCATTTTTATCATTTATATTTATTTAGTTATGAATTTATAAAGAATCAGCAAAAATCGGGCTTTTTCGAAAACCGGGAAAAGGGAAAATCCCTTTTTTTCCACCCACGCGCTGCTAGCCAGAGAGGCTGACAGGCGGGGTCCCGTTCGGCACAGTGCTCCCGCGTTTTGCCGTGGGGTTGGCCGGCTGACCAACCGGGTGCTCGCCGACGGCGACCCCGCCAGCGACGAGACCTACACCGGCACGTTCCCCACTTCACCGCGCATCCTCTGGTGCCACTAACTTGCCACCCCATGCATCGGAGTAAGCTTGGCGGCGTCCATGGCGGATGGAGGCTCGCGGGCTCGACGGCGACGAGCACCGGCGACTCCTCCGGCGCAACCATCACCGCCGTCTTACGCAACTCGCCTGCGCGAACTCCACTAATGAGTTACCGAGCACTCTACTCCTATCTAAAGCGTTAGACCGTGACGGCGGCGGTGTGACGTGACTGAGCTTGCCGGCGGGTGGTGTTCCGGCCAGCTGAACACAATAGCGACCTCGGAGCGGGCATGGTTAGGATCAGGAGCTCACCACGAGCACGTTGTGCTAACTGGTTGGGTCGATTATAGGGCGAAGGTAGGTGGCCGACGTGGAGATCGACGGTGGCGGCGTGAACAGAGGTACTCACTGTCGTTCCGGTGCATTGGAGCCTCAACTGTGGAAAAAGAAAGATCGACAGTGATCAGTGGATCAAGATAAAGCTCGGACGAGTATAATCTCAGCTTGTGATGTGCTGTGATGTTCTGGCGAGGGAAGGGTGCTCACGGCGGCGCTTTTGCCGGCAGTGAGGAAGAAGGCGGCCGAGCGGATGATTTCGGTGACGTCAAGGGCTGTGGTTTGGTTCTCTGGAGACGCCAGGAAGTTGCGGAGCTGCTGGCTAAGGTAATTGGATAGAGATGTTGTGATGGCCGGGAATTTCAACGGTGATGGCGAAACGGCCGGTGGTGACAGAGAGGGAGAAAAAGAGGCGTCGACGGCCGGCGCATGGGTTTTATAGGGCAATGACCGCTCGACCGGGTGGCCAGCACCTTCACGACGATGGATAGATGGTCGGGCGTGCGGCTTTTCCAGCGATGGCGCCAGAACACCCCGGCGCCGGTGACGCAGCGGCATGGCAGTGGAGAAACTCAAGTCCCCCCCCTCTCCCCACCATCGGGTTACTGTAGCAGCACAGCTCATGATCTACTTTTTCAAAATTACTTTCAAATTCATTTAGAAACTTGAAAAATTCCTAAAATAAAAGTTGTTCAAAATTTTGAACTCTTCAAATTTGTTTTTGGGCTCAACCCAAAATTTTCAAAATATTTTTGAAATTGCAAAACTCAGTTTTGAGTTAGGGTTTAAAATCCCTTTTTGGTGATTCAATATTTAGTAATTAATTTAACGATTAATTGGTAATCAACTGATCCAACCAATTGCTCCACTGCAAATTACAAAGTTTGTACTTGGAAATAGAGCAAAAGTTTGAAAATTTTTACTTGCAATAGTAATTAAATCCCCAAATCTGAACTTGAAATTCACAATTCCACACTTGAAACTATTTTCGGGAATGGAAGTTGACTTCAATTTCAGATTTGGTTATTCCTTTTAAATACTTTGGCTTGGAAATCATTATGGGGTTCAACTAAATACTAAACCATACACTTAGCATCTCAAGATAGGTTTTATAAGTTAGTAAATGTTGTAAACTTTAATTAATTAATAAGTGCCATTATGTGAGCAACCTAGTCACATCATGTGAAGCAAGGCATAACTTAGAAAAAAAATACACCATATTTCACTCTTTCATGCAACAATTTTGAGTTACTACTATGATGCTCGATGCTTAGTATGATGACATGGCAAGATTTTTTAACGCTTAACACCTGGGGTGGTACAACTTGATCTTATATAATTCGGTAAATCCTGTACCTCCTTTGACATAAGTGATGTCTCTTGATCTGTACTTAATGTTTGAGGGATGGTGAATCTATGTATGTGCTCGGTAATAAACTCAATTACCTCTTGTGTGTTATATTCTTCAAAGGAACCGCTTTAGTCCACTTAGTAAAGTAATTTATAGCAACCAAGACAAAGCGACGTCCGTTCCATCGTTGGGAAGACCATCACCACATTGAGAATTTAAGATATGTATGGGCCTCTGCATCATGTGTTGTCCGCTCTGCACCCGAAGAATTATGCGTTTTAAAATTCATGAGATCAGTCCCTTGATAGTTTATAATGCAAATTCGAATGGGGATCAGCTGCTTTAGCTGTTGATATATTGTCTCCAACGATGTGATATATATGGCGTTACATGCATATATATGAATCAAACAAACTCCGGTATTCATAATAACATTTTGCACTGCAGTTTTTTTTTTCTTAACCAAACACCGTCTCAAAAGCATCAATGACGAGCTACCCAATTGCCTGTAGGCTATCCAGGCTTCAATAACAAAACGGCAGTGCCGGCGCCCGGACGTCCCGACGCCATCGGGACGCCCACCAGCCCAGCGGCCCTCCGGCACCGCGGCACTCAGTGCCTCCTCCTCCCGGCGACGCTGCGTCCGTCCTCGCCCGCCCCGCCCGCCACCCGCCTCGCCGCGCCCCGGCTGGGAGTTCGCCGGACTCCGGCGAAGCTAGGCCATGGAGCTCCGGCGAACTCCCCGGCGCGGGGCGGGGCCGCCTCTTCCCTCCCCCCCGCCACCTCCTTCTCCAGCTCCGGCCACCTCGCCCCACCCGAGACCTGGCCCGCCGCCTGCCCCCCGCCGCCTTAAGCCGCCCCGCCGCCCGCCGGCCCGGCTTGGCTTCCTTCCTCCCCCGGCGGCCAGGACTCCTCTGGGCCCACCGGAGGCTCGCCGGAGTTGGAGGAGGAGGAGGAGGGGAGAGAGACGAGAGAGAGGGAGGAGGAGGCCTACTCGGGCGGATCTGCCGCCGCCGCCGCGGATCCGCGCGCCAAGCCCAAGGGCGCAGCACGGGCGCTGGGGCCACCGTGGCGGGGCGAGGACGCTGCAGGGGGAGGTGGAAGACGACGCGCGCCGGTGGGAGTGCGCCGAGTGCGGTCGAGTGCGCTGGGGGCGGGTGGAGGACGGTGCGGTCAAGTGCGCGGGGTGGTGGAGTGGGCCGTCGTGGGCCGTCGACACGCGTCCGAAGCCGTGCGGACGCACGAGCCCCAGCATTACCGATAACAAAAATATAACCTATCGACGCATTGCAGACACGCTCATGCTATTTAGTTTTACATATTCCACTCGGACATCCAGGTTCAATCGCTATGCTACAGTAGCTTAATTGATCCTGCCAGAGAGTTGGTTATTGGCCAGGTTCAGCTTATACAGCAGTGGCATGCCACAGCCTATGTTCGCTGGTATATCGCCGGAAAATTGGTTGTTGTCAGCAACGAAGCTCATAAGCTCAACACCGAAGGCTGGAATTCTGCCTACAAACTGGTTGTTCCCCCTATGTCTATCGACGCAAGGTTGCCGGAAATCGTGTTAGGGAGACTCCCAGTGTGGATGTTGTTCCGTAGGTTCACACTATTCACTACCAGACTGCAGGTTTTTCCTGACGGCCCAAAACCAACAGGAAATCCCAGAAAACCGTCAGGAATCACATTCCTGTCGGGCAGCCGTCAGAAAACAGCCGACAGGAAAGATGGTTTATTCCTGACGGGCAGCCGACAGGAATGCTTTCCTGACGGCTGCGATGCGCCTGCGTCCAGACTCGTTCCTGATGGTTTGCCGTCAGGAGTAATCGTTAGGAAATGGATTCCTGACGGCCATCGTCAGGAATCAAGATTTTAGCAGTAAAAAAATAATATTATACTTGCAAAACCGTCTTTTAGCAGTAAAAAATAATATTATACAAGTACACTTGTATGCATCAATTCAGTCTGTATGCCAGTTCATGTCCATCATATACATACATATTGGGACTTACACAAGCTATTGCCGTGAAATAAATGGAAGCCTACACATCTAAGTTGAAAAATAACATTATGCTTTCTGTCAAGTCCATTGCATTCTGTTTGGTACCTGCAACATGAGTACATGATAGGGTTTATTGGATCAGATGGTAGCCATCACTACTAGAAACCTAGAGGCCAAAGTTGTGACAACAGAAGTTGTCTTTCTCGAAATTTGTAACAACAGAAAAGTATCATGGTTTCTTTGAATTCTGCATTACATGTAAACAAAACTAACTTCATATAGAGTTCTTGATTCATGCATATACTTTCTGTTCATTGCTTTCATATGTTGTATGTCATAAGCACAGACAGAGGTCATAGTTTTCAAAGGCTAAACAAAAAGATACAATAAATGATTACTTAGAAACCTACATTGTGAAGAAGCTTTCAGTCTTGCACTTCTTTCACTAGTCTTATGTGATAAAAGTAGAATTACAATGAGAAAAACAAGCTTACCGAATCAAAATACCAGGCGAGCACATGTCACCATTCCTGTTCTGCACAGGACCAATGTGCCACAGTTGTTTGGTCACTCAATTGCAAAGCACAATGTACCTGAAAAGGATTCCAATTACATATTACCAGCTTGTAGCGAGGAAAAGGGGCTTATGATGGATGGGGATTAGCCAATGTATTTTCTTCAGATTTAATTATGAAATATTGGCTCTCCAATACAATAAAAAAGACTGGACCAAGCAGCATGTAAAGAATAGTTAACAAGTTCTTTTCTTGAAATAACCTAGCTATATCTTATGTTGAAGCCTAAAAGCTTTATATGCTTCAATTTGATCAGGCTTCGATTGACCATGCAGCTGCTTAGAGGAAAATGCAGTATAGCTCTGCAAATGCATAAGGCATGAATAATAGTTGGAACAATGATGAATAATATTCAGGCGTATTTTTCTAGATAATTTATCACTATAACCTGTTGCCACGAAAAGCTATAAATGTGCATCTTTCAATTTATTGTATCACTGAACAGAAACAAACTTTAGCTAAGAACATGTATACAGGGAAAAGGATGACACTTTATTGGATGAACAGGCTATGGCTACCATTACAGCAACAGGCGTACTAGAAATTGGATCATTCTACAACTCTAATAAACAGCAAAACAAGCTGCAATTTACTAGATCAAGTGATACAAATAACATAACTCTGTGTTGAACTCTGCAATATGATCTTGCACATTTTATCAGACATCAAGTTCTGTGATCAAGAAATAATTCAAATAATCCAAACAGCATAGCAAGCTTCAATTTATGTACAAGATCAAGTGATTACCAAGATGGATCTCAAGCTGCTTAACGCACCCCTCGAGCACCAGAGATGGGGCAGCCTGCTGCCGTCGCCGATCTGCTTCCACGAAATAGGGTTCAGCCCACAGCATTTGCGCCCAATGATGAGCCTTCACCATGTCCGAGGTTGCAGGTCACCGCCACCGAGACGCGACTGAAGCTGTGCGCCTGTTTGCAGACAACTGAAAACTGCTGACCCTTGTACCTTTGAAGGTGAACTGAACTTACAATTCAGGTTTAATTCGTCTGCACACATAACATCAACCCAATAATCCTTATGTCTACACTTAACTATATACAACTGAGGCGTCACATATTCTTGTGTCTTCTATTCTATCCAATATTTGAGGGTCACTTAACTATACATCCAAAATCTTATATATGCAGTCTGTCTTATTTTTAATATTTTTTTTGCAAAGACTACAAGGTAAAAAACTATTAGGTTCAACTTTTATCACCTGAACAACCAAATCGATTATACTGATCTATTCACAGTATCAAGAAGACTCCTAATTAAGGCCTAAGTATCTGAAAAGTTTCTTGCTTGTCATACAGCCATAGCTACTAAGGTTCAAATATTGTAAAAATCGGAAAAAATCAAAGGAAATCGAAGATCATCCAGGAACAAACCTTGCACAAATAGATGGGCACGAAGGATTCCTGTACCATGCCAGATCTGGGGCATTGCAGTCTCTAGACCTGATTTTGGGTGTCTGCAGGCCACGAAAAGATCTATTCATGTGTCAGCACCTTGAAAAAAAAAATGGGGGGGGGTGGTACCTAGTCTCAAACTCGATCTTGGAAGCCTTGGGCCGATGGCGACCGATGCTGGCCGCAGAGGAGCCTGGGAGTGGAGGCGACGGTGGAGGTGCTCGGCAGCTACACCGGCGGCCGAGGAGCTAGGGACGGGAGCGGAGGAAATTGGGGGCGATGGCGACGGAGGAGGTACCCAGGAGCGATGCTAGCTGCAGAAGACTCGGGGGCAGGAGCGAAGGAGTCGGAGGCGCCGCGGCGGCGGCGGCGACGGAGGGAAGATGCGGTGCGGGTGCTGCCGTATGGGAGATAGGGTTTGGGTGAAAGTGACTGGCAGCTGTTCCTGTTGATTCACTTGGGCTGGGAGGCTTTTTGTGCGGGCTATGTTATTGGGCTCCTGTCGGACCCAACAACCGTCAGGAGCCTTCGGCTCTCTGGTAGTGATTAGCCTGCGTCGCTGTCCACAGAGCCTCTGGCACCTCACCGAACAGCTAGTTGCTGCTTAGGTCCAGTTCCTGTAGAGAGGCATAGTTGGCGAGGCCTAAAAGGATGGAGCCGCTGAAGCGGTTGCTGCTAGCGTTGAAGTGTTGGAGCTGGCCTCCGTCGCATAGCCACTCTGGGATGTCACCAGTGAGCTCATTGTTATCAACCCGAACATCAGATAAGGTTAGCGACTGCTTCCCCAGCTGCGGTGGGAGTGGCCCTATAAGCATGTTACTAGACACTTCAAATTTTGTCAATAATGGCAACTGGCCGATGCACTCTAGTACCTCGCCTGTTAAGTTATTGTTATCGAGGTGCAATTCAATCAATGATGGCAACTGGCCAAAACTCTTGGGTATCTCACCAGAGAATTTGTTTGCGGAGAGCCACAAACATGTGAGGTTCTCCAAGTGCCCGAAGACTTCTGGAATGGTTCCAGAAAGCTTGTTGCTTGACAAGTCGACCACCACGTTGCCACTGAGGTTGTTGTTCATCACATTCAAGAACTGCAGCTTCTTGAGGCCCTAGATCTTGGGAGGTATGGTACCAGTCAATGAGTTGTCATAAAGGGAAATGTCCTCCAACTGCAGCAACTTTGTTAGGTCTCGGGAAGGCACCTACGAGGTTGCAGTCCCCTGCATCGAGTTCGACTAGGTGAGTCAGGTTCTTGAACGATGCTGGCAGCTCGCTTGGGTCGAACATGTTAGCCGACAGCCACAATGTCCGGAGCCTTGTTAGCTCGCCAATCTCTGCTGGGAGAGCTCCAGTAAGGTTGTTGTCGTTCAAGGCTAGATAGTGGACGGAGGTTCCGGAGCCTAGACAGAGAAGCCGGGATGCTGCCAGTGAACTCGTTGATGCTAAGATCCAGCGTCCTCAGGTTTGCCCCGAGGCCACGGCCAATGTCACCAGGAAGCTCTCCACCGATGTGGTTCCAGGATAGGTTGAGGTGCCGGAGTGAGCAGCAGCGGTACAGCGCCATCGAAAAGGTGCCGGCGATGTAGTTGCCGGAGAGATCAAGGTGTGCGAGGTCGGAGAGGCCGCCAACCGCATCAGGTACATGGCCCGTGATGTTAGATGTTGGCGAGGACGAGGACGGTGACGCATCCGGCTGAGTCACACCTCACATATGGCCAGCGGCAGTGCGCGCCCATGGAGGAGGTGGTGGCAGTCCATGCCGCGAGCTCGGGAGGGTCGCCCCACGCGCGCTTCATCTGGAGGAGCAGCTCCGCCTTAGCTACTGTTTGGGTTTGGGATCTGCTTGGGCGTACCTTTGCATTTGAGGCCAGGCCGCCATGGGCGGCAGGCAGCGGCGGCAGGAGAGGCTCGGTGCCATCTTGGTGTTGCCATGTCTCTCTGTCTCTCTTGAAAGCCACTACGGTGGATGCAGGAGGGATGAGTGGGTCTGTGTGTGCCTTCAGTTGGGTCATTTTCAGACCATGATATAATCTTTCAAATGATCACCGGAGACTTTAGAGATGACCAGAGTCGGTCACCGAGACCTCGAGACTAGCTAATAAGTCGGTCTACCTGAGTGGTTGATTTGCGGCGGGAATAAGGCACTATGCGCTTATCAGTGACGCCTCGAATAATGACTCAGAAAAGAAACGCGTCACTAAAAGAATATTAGTGACGCGGGTTAACAATATGTGTCACTGGTTAGTTGTTGCCCATGGTCTAGGAAAAAGATGCGTTGCTAATAACGTTATATCTGTGACTCTTGAACAGAAAACGTGTCACTGATAAATATTGTGATGCGTCTTCCTCAGGCGCGTCACAGATAGATGGATGTATTTGTGACGCGGGTTAACAAGACGCGTCACTGATAAGGAATGTGACGCGTTTTATCTAGACGCATCACTGATACGAAGGCATATCAGTGACTCTTCTTGACAAAACGTGTCACAGGTAATAAATGTGACACGTGTTGTGTAGACGCGTCACTGATTTATGGAGATATCTATAACTCATGTTCATGAGCCGCGTCACAAATCAGGTGGCCAGAAATTATTACTTATTTATTAGTTTATTATTATTTATATGGGCTATCTCTTGATGCACCTTTAGCTTTCCCCTTTCATCTCTTTTGTACACGTGAAGCCTTGCCACACACCCACCCACGCCAAATGCACACACGCACGGGGAGGATCCTCTCGGTCTTCTCTCACAGGCTTCGTCCCTCTCTATCTCGACCTCCCCTGCTCCCTACTCCTCCCATGGCGACGCCGCTCCCTGCTCCTCCCATGGCGACGCCGCTCCCGGCTGCTCCACCCACGGCGACCTCCCCTGCTTCCTCCTCTTCCTCCCCGCGTCGCTTGCCCTCGCACTAGGCATGCTGCCGTGCCCTAGCCGGCTCTGATGGCCATGCTGGCCGCCGCCACCCATGGCTGCGGATGGATGGGCGCACTGCCGGGCTGCTGGCAAGGTCGGAGCTGCGCGCCACATGGTCGTCACTGGCCATGCTGCCGCCGAGCCCCTGGCCGGCCAGGCCGTGACGTTGTCCGTGTTGCCCCTCCCCCTCACTATCGTGCTCTTCCGACCACTACATATCCAAATCAGGCATGAATCGCTGTGGTGAGCTCCTTCCCCCGATGGTTTTGTGCCTGTTTGTTATGTGCTGGCAATTGGGGATCTAGGGTTAGGGTTGCCCTGTTTGTTATGTGCTGCAAATTGGGGATCTAGGGTTAGAGTTGCCCCTCAGGTAATTTCTACAGTCCTGACTGCAGCGGTAACGTCGTAGCGGTGATGATTTGTGTAGAAATCACGCTGTTCGGCTTATATCATTGTCGTAGGAGTGATGGTTTATGGATGGATATCTGATTTATGCCTTTCATTAAGTTTGTTTGATTTGATTAGTATGTTCAATAAAATTCTATAGTTTATTTTACCCGCACTTTGGAAATCCGATTTGTGCAAAATTCTCATGAAATGCAGCCTGTTAACTCAGTATTTCCATCGTGATTCCCCTTCTGTTTTGACAAGTTAAATTTTTGTCCGAGATTATTTTCAAAATTTAGTGCTTAGATTAACTCGTATTAGACTAACAGCTACCTTTCTTCAAATTGCTTCATGAGTTTGAGGTTCTTTTACTGATTCTATTTATCTATTACTTGTCTGCTTGCCCTCTGTACATTTATGATGGATGCTGTGGTTCACTTAATGTTGATGTTTCTCTTTACAGTGTTAGTACATTATCCTCAATCTTTGCGCTCCATTGCAGTGCAGCAACCAATCTGAATCGAAAGTTCAATATATTTGAATTTGAATTGATAATTAACAACTCCTGTACTTTCGTATTTTCAATTTCAACTTAAAGGAAAAGGCAGCACTATTCACTGTCCATCTTTATTTTTTACAGGTAAAGTAGCATGCTTCATCACTGACAATCACTACTGTAGTGTAAGCTCTCTGCTTTTTTCTGAACTCTGAACGCGTACTTTTTTGATGAGAGCAGCTGCTAGCTTGTACTGTTTGATGACTTGTGAGTCGAGCTGCTAGCTTGTTCACTGACTGGATACTTAGTGTGTATGTGTACTACATGATTTCATTAGTGTTTGATGATCATAGTAGTTACCTCCCTCTCAACTCAGTTGAATGTAGACTGTTTACTATAGTTTGGTAACTGGTTTCTGATTTTCACATCTGACATATGCACTTCTCAGAGAACAAGAACCAGTCTAAATATTTCCTGTAAAGATTTTAGCTCACCATTCAAGCACTGCATTTTTCAGGCAAGTTCTTCAGGAGAGGTAGTGGCTGAGTGCAAAGGAATTTATGATATGGAAGGCTTCTGTTACTACATTAGTTGAATACACCATTTTTCATCTCCTCTCTTTTGCAGGGGATCATCTTGTCGAGTAGAATGGCTTGTCTACTGACCTGAAGGCATGAGCCAATTGAATCATGTTAAGGTTACAAGGTTAGTTTCAGTCAGACTATCACATACTTAATGGCCTAGTCTCTTTTGTTTTCATACGATTTATTAGAGCTCTTGTTTATGAAGCAGCTGTACTAGATAAGCCATAGGAATGACTTTGCTTCATGTTCCAACTTCTGTCTTCTCATGTACAATTTTTAACTTGTACAAAAAATATGGGAATGAAACAAATGGCATAGTAATTTTTTGATTGTCTATCTATATGCTACATGATTTTAGATCTGCACATTATGCTAACTGCTCGTCATATATTTTCACTCCAAAGAGAAAAAAACTGTTAGTTTCTGTCTGAAGTATCCATCTTCAATAGGCCAACTACATATTTTTCCTACTAATTTATGCACTGTTGGTTTCACTAAAGTGATATGGCTTGCACTGAGTTATGCAGTACCAAGAAGCTTTCAATGGGAAATGACTAGGATACTTTTTGAAAAGGATCAGTTAACTTTTCTATCTCATCAGGAACATGCCTGTGTATGGGATGGGGTGGGGGGATCTGTAGTTACAATGCTTGTTGTATACAGTTCTCTACTTGTGCTGTGAGTTTAAAAAGCAATAGAACATATTAACTGGTTCTTTACCTGTACTGTGATTGTCTTAATTAGGATCCAAATACTTACTAGTTGAATTTTTCCCTTGCTCACTGCCTATGGTCACTGGTTCTCTACTTCTGCTCAGAAATTTCATATTGACTCTATCAGGAATTGGGCGTTCATGGTCATTGTTGTGGCTGTCATTGAATAGAGATCGCAGGAAAAAACATCTGAGCAGCTTCATCTCTAAGCTAGGATGAATAATGTGTCGTGTGTGTAAGATGGCTGGTAGATTCATTTCCACTTTGTAGCTACTACTAGTGTAAAGAGTAGTCAAAAGTGGGTACAGCTACAGCTGGTAAGAGGAATCAGTGATCAGTCCATGCCTTGTGCCAAGTAGGTCCGGTCCATCCGTGCTCCTTCTATGTCTGTGGTCTGTGCTGGAGAGTGCAGAGTGCAGACACCAGCACTTGCAATATCCGTGCTCCTTCTATGAAAAAAGTCAGTTCGTTTGAGCTGTTTTACAAAACTAGTAATCATCAATTTTATGTTTATGAAACTCCTATGTGAAACTATAAATGTGCAATAATTTGAGTGAGTGAAGAGCTGATACATTTCTGGGATGAACAGTCACCAGGAGGCTTGCTTTATTAGCAGCCCATTACCATTGTACTGCTCTGACAGTATACAATGCCCTAGGTTGGTAGCTGTGGATTTTCCAATGGCAAAAGAAGTATTGATTCACTTACATAGTAACTAACACAGTAATCATGTCATCCTTGTATAGGAATCAAATGAGAAGTTAGCGATGGTTGAATATTTGTGGATAAAACCTCCTGGAAATAAGGCAAGTATCTTCTTTCAGCCAGCCACTACTTTCTATTCTGATTATTTTTAATTAATTAAGTTTATAGCAGACAAGTGATTACATTAGTCCTAGCTGTAATATGTATCCTCTGAAATACCTTCTGAAAGCAATATGATAAAGCTTGTTAGTATATCCTTTTAAATTGCAATCTATAAATTTCTTCAGTTGGGATAATTTTAATACCTTTCTCAGGATATTATTGCTTCTATTTCAACTTGAACTAGCAATTAAAGTGAATTGCTACATGTTATAAGATGCACACTGAAAACTATATAATATACACATGCAGACATATTTTCTTCTATGAATGACATCAATTGGAATTGGTTGATATGATCAAGCTTTGTTAACAGAATTGCCACTGCTAGTGCTGCCACCATTTTATCAATATATCTAAAATTAAAGTGATAATTTGAGTTATCTGTCCTACCTTCTCTTTGCTTGCAGTTTTATTTAGCTGTGAGCCAGTGCTCTCAAGTTTTAAATAAAACTACACACATAATTTATCTGTCCTACCTTCTGTTGCTCGCAGTTATCAACAATTCAGAGGAGCAGCATGGGAGGTCCCTTGTTTTATCGATTTCCAGCTTCAGTTCTTGTGCAAAAGCAGGTGGGCAACAGCACATCAGCAGCTTGGCTCTTATCTCAGGTGAGCAGCCATGCCAAACAATAAACAAAGGGACCTCAGATATCGCTGCTTTTATGATGGCAGAAACTATAGTTTCACATGTAGTTCTTGGTGAAAATGGAACCACAAATACCATATATATAGCTTTCATATTAATATTATTAATGTGCAAACATGGCTAATCGGTTTTTATTTTGTATGTTGTGATGCAGCCAGGGTCTGTTCTATTCCATTTTCACTAAAGGTTACAAGGACAAATGCTTTCTTTCTTGATCGTGCTCTATGATGTTGCAAGGCGTGTGTATCTTATGTCCCTACTTAGTTGCATCTTGTAAATAATGACCAACTGCTGAACTATCTGACAACTGTGAACTATATATGTACCATTCTTTAATAATGTAGGGTTTAGAAATGTAACCGTGCAGCTAGATTTTTTTTTTTATTTTTGTTAATTGTTATCAGTGACGCGTTTTCTCAATACGCGCCACTTCTATCTCCACATCAGTGACGCGTCTTGGACACATGCGTCGCTGATAAAGGTTATCAGTGACGCGTCTTGAACACACACGTCACTAATAAAGGGTCATCAGTTACACGTCTTGGACACATGCGTTGCTGATAAAGGGTTATCAGTGATGCGTTTTTGGACACATGCGTCGCTGAAAGGGTTATCAGTGACGCGTTTTGGACACACGTGTCGCTGATAAAGGGTTATCAGTGACGCGTTTTGGATGCACGCGTCACTGATAAAGGGTTATTAGTGGTGTTTTTACGCGTCACTGATTTGCCCTTATCACCGACGCAAAAACAGTGACGTGTTTTTTTCGCGTCACTAATGACTGTCTGGATGCGTCACTGATAAACTTTTTTGGCATAGAAAGGGAGTTACGGGTCCGTCGGTCCTTGAATCGCTAGGAATTGAAGTTGAGAGCAGAAGGAAAATTCGTCAGGTCGGATCGTTATGGGATATATGTAAGTTATAAACTTTCTCAATTTTGACTAGGTTTGTAGAAAATGTGTATAATATTTATATCTTTAAATATATTTATTATGAAAATATATTCAAACTGTGTTTAGATTCTTTGGCCATGCCAAAAGCTGCTAAAGTTTTTTAGCATTATGACTTTAGGGTGAGGTGTTTATATCCATAGCAAATCTTTAGCACTATACTAGTGTTAGGCTAATAGGAGGTGTTTTTGCCCTCTTTTGGACCTCTTGGGTCCCAAATGCCAAAAAGCTTACAAGCTCAAGTTTTGCTACTTTTTGTCCATGATGTTTAGATTAATTTTGCCAAAATATTGGATAAAACAGTAAAACTTTTGGCAAAAGAGGAGAATTAAACACCCCCTCAATATCTATCCCATGATACTAATTATATATTATAAATATTAACATTTTAATATATAATCAATCAAAATTCAAAAATTTTAACTTTTTAAGAAACGAGAATGACATCTATTTTGGGATGGAGTGAGTATATACTGAAACACACAGACTCGGCTTTGATAATAACCAGGGGCAGATCTACAGGGGGGGGCTGGGGGGGCTCCAGCCCCCCCTAATTGTTTGATTTCAGTGCTAATTACTGTAGTAAAAACGTGATTTGACCATTAAATCATCATGTAAATTAATATCTATATTATTTTAGCCCCTCCTAGCCCCCCCTTATCCTCCATCCTGGATCCGCCATTGATAATAACCATATGCATTCCAATTTTTTTAACCAAACACTGCCTTAAAAGCATCAATGACAAGAGCATCTACCCGAATGCTGTAAGTTATCACCAGCTTCAAGAAAACTATAACTTATCCACGCATGTACTGATGCACACATGCTCATGCTATTTAATTTTACATACTCCGCCGGATTATTTGCTCGTTGGTCAGGCTCAGTCATCCACCCTAACTTATTCTGCCAGTGAGTTTGTTATTGGCCAGGTTCAGCTTCCACAGCGCTGGCATGCCATAGCCTAGATTCGCTGGTATATCGCCAGAAAAATGATTATTGTCGGCTAATAAGTACTCAAGCCGAATAGCTACCGATGGGATTCTACCAACAAACTGGTTGTTCCCTATGTCTAGCCATCCAAGGTTGTTGGAAATCGTGTCAGGGAGACTGCCAGTGAGCCGGTTATTCCGTAAGTACATGCTTCTAGCCAGCATCTCTCTCCACATAACTTCTGGTACCTCGCCGGAGAGCTGGTTACTGCTCAGCTCCAGTTGTTTTAGGGCACAATGAGCGAGGCCTATTGGGATGGAGCCATTGAGGTGGTTGCTGCTAGCGCTAAACTGTAGGAGCTGGCCTCCGGTGCATAGCCACTCTGGGATCTCACCGGTGAGATCGTTGTTATCAACCGAAACATAAGATAAGGCCGGTGAATGCTTCCCGAGCTCTGGTGGGAGTGTGCCCGTAAGACGATTATTAAACAGTTGAAAGTCTATCAACGAAGGCAATCGGCCAATGTTTGCTGGTATCTCACCGGTTAAGTTATTGTTGCTGAGAGACAGCGTGTTCAATGATGACAATTGGCCAATACTCATAGGTATCTCACCGGAGAAGTTGTTGCGGTCGAGAAATAATTGTTTGAGGTTCTTGAAGCGTCCGATGCTCAAGGCTTCGGTTGGGATAGTTCGAGATTCTTCAAGCTTCCAAAGCGGGATAGTTTGTTTAGGGACAAGTCGACATAAATCTAGCTGGTGGCGGCAGAGCCATGAATCACCACGTCCCCAGTGAGGTCGCTGTTGCGCAGATCCAAGACCTGCAGCTTCCTGAGGCCCCAAATCCCTGGAGGTATGGCTCCTTTCAACGAGTTGTACCCGAGATATAGTTCCTCCAACTGCAGCATCTTTGTGAGGTAACTCGGGACGGCACCTACAAGGTTGCAGCTCTCTGCGTGAAGGCTGACTAGGTGGGTCAAGTTCTTGAACGATGCCGGTAGCTCGCCTGGGTCGAACAGGTTCATCCCCAGGCACAAAGTGTGAAGGCTTGTCAGCTCACCAAGCTCTGCCGGGATAGCACCCACGAGGCGATTGCCACACAGTGCCAGAAACCTGAGGTTCCCAAGCCGAGACAGAGACTCAGGAATGCTGCCAATAAAGTTGTTGGAACTGAGATCCAGCGTGGTCAATTTCACCGCGAGGCCGTGGCCAATGTCATTAGGGAGCTCCCCTCCGATGTGGTTCCAGGAGAGTTTGAGGTACCGGAGTGAGCCACAGCGGTAGAGCGCCGTTGGGAACATGCCATTGATGCTTTGTTATTGAAGAGGTCGAGGTGTTCGAGGTGGAGAGGCCGCCAATGGCGTGGAACAGGCCCCCCGATGCCATTGCCCGCAAGGGCGAGCCTCTTGACGCTGCCGGCCAAGTCGCACCGCACGTATGGCTAGCGGCGGCAGGCGCCCCGCTTGGTCGAGGTGGCGGCGCCCGGTTCCATGCTGCCGCGAGCACGGGCGGGTCGCCCCCGCGCTTCATCATCGGAGGGGCAGCTCCGCCTCGTCCACCGGTGGTCCGGATCTGCGCCCGCCAAGACGGCAGGAGGCCGTAGGCTAACATAGGCGGGAGGAGGTGGGAAGCGTACACGTAGGCTCGGCGGCGGCGTGGAGTTACCATCTCTTCTAGACTTCTACTCTTGACGAGCGTGGAGGTAGGGAAAGCGCGGTGCTTTTCGGTTGCGGCACTTTCAGGCCATGATATAGTAATCTTTCTAGCAACCACCGGAGACCTAGAGACGACCGGAGTCGGTCGTCGGAGACTTGGACACCAATAAGTCGGTCACTACCGTACCTTTGACGGAGACTTGGAAAGTGGTCGTCGGTCGCCCGACGGCTGAAACACGGGATCCTGCACCGCTGTTACCTGATTTGCCTTGACTGAAAAAACAGTGGAGAACAACAGTGAAGGCGTATGACGGACTAAACAAGATCCAATGCAACCAAAGAAATAAGCCTTGTTTAGTTCTCTGAAACTTTTTGAGGAGAGAGATTGTAAAGTCCTGTAGCACTTCGTTTTTATTTGGTAAATATTATCCAATCGTGGCTCAACTAGGCTCAAAAGATTCGTCTCGTGATTTACAATAAAACTATGTAATTAGTTATTTTTTTTTATTTATATTTAATACTCTTTAATGCGGCAACAAATTTGTGAGAGGAGAGAGATTGTAAAGTCCTGTAGCATTTCGTTTGTTTATGGTAAATATTATCCAATCGTGGCCCAACTAGACTCAAAAGATTCGTCTCGTGATTTACAACTAAACTGTGCAATTAGTTATTTTTTTTATTTATATTTAATGCTATTTACACGAGGAAACAATTGATGTGATGGATGGAGAGAGTGGAAAAACTTGCAATTCCAATTGAAAGTTGCATGGAACTAAACAAGGCCATAGACACACGAATGAATAAATGAATGACAGGGAGTGTCCGTAAATAAGCCAAACTTGAAGGTATCTCTTTCGGCTCTTGTCACCTTACCTGGGTGCTTTGGACTGTAGAAATAAAATGTCTAGAGAAAACAAGTTCCCAAGATTGTCTGCTCAAGGTCCTTTTCTTTTCTTGCCTTGCAGAAATGGCAATAGTTGCTGAGGACTTCTGTTAGAAATCGAGTCTCTGAAATCGAAGGCTCGCTTTCTGGATGGATGACGAACTGTCTGTCTCACTGAAGTAAAGAATCAAGGGAAGGATGAAGACTTGCGTTGGTTCTGAATTCAGGGAAAAATAGGGCTGGGGGCACCCATCCTGGATTCATGCCACGTGTCCATTCATAATCATCCAACGGTGGACTGCTGCATAAATTAAAGAGGATTAGTTCGAAACAAAAAAATCACAGCTTGCTGGATGATTATGCATGGACAAATAGCATGAATCCACGGTGGGTGCTCAACTGCTCATGGGTGCATGGTGAGGATAGTCCCAACCTAATTTTTTTTTCCCTGAATTCTGATCGACCTTCTCATGTGTTCCTCAGTTCTGAACTTCTTCTCAATCTGTTCCTGAACTGTTTCTCGAGTCTTTAAGCTGATATATGCTTTATTACATTCTATAAGAAAGCAAAAGACCTTTCACTGACAATCTGTTTTGCTAGTATCATAACGTTAAGACCTATATTGTTGGACTTGTAAAGTCTTGAACAATTTTTTTTTTCTTTTTGCAGAAATGGCAGTTGTTGCTGAGGGCTTCTGTTAGAAAATACTCTCTGAAATCAAAGGGTGGCTTTCTAGATGGGTGACGAACTGTCAGTCTCACTGAAGTGAAGAGTTATGATGACTTGCTTTGGTTCTGATTGAGTGCCTGTCGTGTTTCTGCTTCCCTCTGTTCACAACTTGTTTCTGGAGTCTTTAGTCATTATATGTTTAATGCCTTCTATAATAGCAGGGAAAGATCTTTCACTAAAAAAAAAACAGAAATATGGCAGCAAGTTCTGCTAGGACCAGATCTGTGCTGTTGATTTTTTGAAGATAAAGGATGTCCACAGCAAGTTCTGCTAGGACCAGATCTGTGCTGTTGATTTTTGAAGATAAAAGGATATCCACCAGAGATAGGAAAGAATGTAGTAATTGTTTGCTGAAATTATGTCAGGATCATGTAAGTTTACTGCCTCTTCTCTACAGAAGGGTTTTTTTTGTCCCCAGTCCCGCCTGCAATCCAATTGGCAAAACCACATTACATGGGCAGGCAGAATTTTGCCTAGCCGAGCAAGCAAATCTCTTCCACAACAGGCAGCCTACTCGGCAACAACAGATCCATGTTCAAGACAAGGAACAAAAGAATGAATACCAGCATTCTTATTTGCATTGGAACTATACTATACTAACACGCTGGCAATGCCTCTTAGTGGCCAATCATATACTATGATACCATTCACTCCACGATGGCAATGGCTTCTTCGCCAAAGCTCTACTTCTCGCACAAGGCTCCTCCCTTTTCTTCAGCAAGAGGATGCTCCATTGGAAATGGCAGTGCTCCATTGTTACTGAATGGCATTACCGCATGTTGGCGACTTGAACTTCTGCTGCTGCAAGAACAGGGTGCTCATGTTTCCACAAATTCCCCAAATATGTCGAGGCACCCATCCCAGCAGCCCTTCTCTCTTGTTTCCCAGTATCCACCTTTGTAGCGGTACGTTCCTTCCTCGGTGTCCTGCTCAAACCACCGGGGTTTCCAGCCATTGTCTTGAAGTTTCGTTGACTGCAATGAGGCAATAGGATTAAACAGGATGTAGGGGATGTAATCTATGAAAGGTTCAACTTCATTCGAAATTATTCAGCAAGATCCTCTAGGTCAGTTCTAAATTTTACGTAGGAAGCGAGAGACATAGGAAGCGAGAGAGGATACCATTCTTTGCCGTCGTTCCAATCTCAACTTCTCTGCATTCGCCTTCTCGTATTCGCCGTTCTCTAGGTGGCGCTGGTCTGGTCTCAGCCGTGAATCAGTAGGTGGAAGTTTCTCCTGAATCCAGCATTGGCCAAGCAATTATTAAGGAAAAAAGCTTGATTATGAAACACTTATGTGCCAATCACATGTAAATCCATACCTGCAGCCCTGGGGTTAACTCATTTAGTGTGATTGCAAATGAAGACAAGTTGTATCGCGTTGGGTTAGGAGCAGGTTTGTTCTTTTCCCACAGAAGCGAGGCACCTTTCAGTTGATCAGCGCTCTTCACCTTGAAGGTATCAGAATTGCTACAATACATGCTTTCGTCCCACTTCCCTATCAAAAACGAAGGTTTGTTCCCATTATTGTTGTCCTCTACAAAGCCTTGTACCTGTGGACAAAGTGCATGCAACAGATAAACATATTGCAGTGTATGAAAGAGGCAAACATACAGCTAAAAACAAGTATGCGCCATAAATTAAAACAGTGAACACTTATGATAGCACTTGAATTAAATTACAATTTATAACTCAGATGTCACACATAAAGGAGGGAAACTATAAGTCTCGTAGCCCTATGACCTAGGGTCAGTAACTATATAATGAAATTTGTAAATCACTGGTAACTCAGTCCAAATTATATCATCAGCACAAGGAGAACCACTTCTCCCAAGTAATCAAAGTTCAAATGGATGCTAACTCTAGCCACTCATATTGAGACCCCAGGCAAAGAGTTTGAAATCTTGCAATGAAAAGTGGTTCATATATTCATACTAGAGAATCTTCTTCACCATAACCCTTGTAAAATCATCTCTCTCCCACAGTTTATTATCAGTTGGTAAGAGCTAATGCAAAACTGTTCATCATATGTAAATGCCAATAGCACAGAAGAAGATAATGAGTTAACCACAGATTGGTCGGAAGGTAATGTACTCAAAGAGGAAAACGCGTGTAGGTTCAACATCCCTTGTTAACAATTGTATAATATTTGAGTTGACACTTAACATGACAAAGAAAGGAACTAAGCGAAACATACTAGATGAGGATTCCGGTCAAGAAGTGATGGCTCTTTGAACTTCAGTTTACATGAATACTGACGATTCCCTTTTATGTGCATGGTTCCATGGTGGCTGCAGTACAACTTCCCAAGAATGAGATTGTGAATGGTCGTTGTGACCTGAAAAGGCAATAGGATAAGAATTTAGTTGTGATGAGAAGAAACTTATATATCAATCAGCAACATTAGTATCTCCAGTTGTGCTGGACACCTTATTCCATTGGAAGATTTCACCATCCTCAAATTCCAAAGTCAAAATGCCAACTGGTTCAACTTGAATTGACTGCCCCCAAAACTTGGATTTGAGATTGCTATCACCCCAGAACTTCCAGCCCTTGCCTTCACAGTGGCAGGCAATCAGCATTGGATGATGACTAACCTATTGGTGGAAATATTGAACAGCAATGTAATGAAATTAAAGGTCTCAAATTCAATGTACCACAATTAGATATGGATGATCAGTAAAAAGGTAAACAAAGGGGCATAGCATAGCTCTATCAGAAATTAAATGACTTTGGAATGGATATACATACATCAATAAAAAAATAAGCTTCGTTTTCTCATATCTTAGAAAATCTATAACGTTTCTCATAAATCCTTCCCCAGAGACCCAAACAACATCCCTTGCATAAGACAAGCAAAGAGTCTTTAACTAACCTTTTCTGCAAAAAAACGAACTCCTCTTTCAGGGTAATCAGCTTCATAGGTCTCTCCTAGCAATGGGTTGAATGGTTTGCAAGGTCTTGCAACAGATGAAGCATAGCCAGAGGCCGCAAAAAAGCAGCTACTTTGAGAATTCTCATGAGGCTGTCCCCCTAGATTTCAAATATAAGATATAAATGAGAAAAAGTTCTTATAAGATTGCAACGTGCATGGTATCAGAAATATGCATATGTTGATACACAGAACCACAGAATTTCCCCTAACAAGTGATTGTACAGCATAGCTGAACAAAACTAACAGATACAACTATAATACTCTGAAAACACCTTCCACTTTTTAAGAAAGAGTAAAATGCCATGCTTATTAGCAGAGTATACTGCTTGAATAATAGCGATATGATATCCTAGACATCATAATTGTTATAGGTTCACAACAGATACTAATACGTAATCTGATAGCAGACAGTACACATCTAGTTTTAGCTTGCATCAATCATATTTAAAGACTGAGTTGGCTGATTTGAACTCTGATGCAGTGATGAACACGAAAAGGGATTGGAATTTTGGAAATAATTTTCATTGATCTCTGCCACTCATGGAAAGCAGATGAAATTCCTTAGACATGTGCATTGTGCAATACCAAAGATGTGAAAGCAACCTTACCATTTTTCCATGTTGATATGCCTGATCCAAGAGGTGCGAATATTCCAAATCTTCAAAGCACTTTTGAAGGGATGACAGTGGTTCATTAAAGTAAACCGGAAGACAAACTCGTGTCAAATCCTTTCCAACACTATCTTTAATAATGGACCACAGGCTGATCCCTTTCTCTTTCTCAGTAGGCTCAGGCAGCCTACTCCGCCGTCTGATTTGTGGTAGCACGTTGTTACTGGAATCATGTGTCTGGGAATCCACAACTTCCTGACCACTTAACATGTTTGAAGATGTGTTGTCTGACTCTGTGAAATAGTCTACAGAATCAAAGAATGTAGATTCATCTTCAAAAGTCAATTCACCTCCATCTTGCTTCTCAAACTCATGCTCATCAGATTCTGTTGTGCTATATTCTGAGCAAGAACAACAATTGTACCATTAGCAAGATGTTAATTCATAGGAAACAAATGTGGGAGTTGAAAATTACTTGGTCTACTTGGTACATAAACATGCAAAAGTAAAAGATACAAGAAATGGAAATAGCCCAGTATGTGTTAAAATCATACCGCTAAAATTTCCATGCCGAGAACTAGAGAAGTCATTTCTTGCCAATGGTTCCTGTGTTATACTTCCATCTTTACCATCCTGCACAAATATGTGTGTAATACACTATGTAAAATTCCTGCAGGAAAAAGAGGAGAGTAACCATTCAAGGAGTAACCTTTGCAAACTTATATAACTATTTCAACATGAGATATGCTGATTGGCAGGAATTTAAGAAGCCACAAGTATATATAGAAACATTTTTACTCAGGCATTAAGTCAGTTGCTGCTACTTATCACTGTTGTGAAAGTAATAACCAGTTACCGCTACTTGACACCGTTGTGCAAAGTCATTAACACATAAAAAGAATGTATGCAGCTCCTCTTACCTCAAAATGATGTCTGCAGGACCCAAACAAACTTAAGTAATCCTCGTAACGTCGCTTCAGTTGCTTCCGGTAGCTTGAGAACTCAGAAAGCACAATCTGTTCACAGTCCTGTATGAGACTCTCATTCAGACCATCCTGATGCATTCGATCTCTAAGCCTTGCAGTTGAAATCGAGACATCGCTCAGCACAGAAGTTACTCTCCCACTGAGTGATCCCAGAGAATAAACACTCCTTGCCAAGATCAAGGCCTCAATCCAGGCAACACGATCATCTTTCGAGTCCGTCTTCAAGTGAAGCGTCTTGGTGGGGGAAAATATGTAGAATCTCCTATCGTCCGACTTACTCTCCCGAAATGCTGACACCTAGAAACATAGTAACTCATTAGCTCCCATATGTTTGTAACTGGGTAGCCTTGCCCTTGCACATGAAAAATGCGTACAACTTCCCTTGGCCTTATGCAATACTATGCATCAGGCATTTAAGCCTAGGAAAAGCATACACATAGACAGACCAGCATTCATAATATTTTATATACAAGCTCTAAACCTTCTGTTAAGAAACGGCAAAGACAATTCGAGAACTGATTTAAGGAACAAGGACAGGTATTCCCCAGAAGAGAAAAAATATAAATCGGATCCCTCTCCCTTCAACTTCATTTTTTGGTTGGGGGGGAAGGAAAACAAAATGAAAATCTAACACAAAAAAAAAAATAGCGGGGAAACAAAGATCTCAAGAAACCAAGAAAACAAATCCAAGCTGCAATCTACCTCAACCAAACAACCTGCGCAGTTCCTGAAGATCCACAAGACCACACTGATTCAATCTGACATAGTAGACCACAGGTACTCCATTTTATTCCCTCCCCTAGGCTCCCTCTCTCTATGTGGCCAACTTGGATGGACTGTACATGCTTTAATTCTTGGGACCCATGGGCAAAGGCCTTGAAAAGACCCAGTGATAGACTGATAGTACAAACACTGGGAGTTCAACAGCTAGTAAAAGCCTTGTGGAAAAGCAACCCCTGGAGCAGTACAAATCAATAATGCAAACTCCAAAAACATCCCCAGAGCATATCCTATATCGTAATCACATTAAATTATTAACTTATCACATAGCACCTGTCATGTACTCATCCATTTGGATGAATCCTATCATACAGCATGTTTTGGGTTAAAAAAAACGTGCACAGTAACAAGACAGCGACTAACTGATAAACTTGCTTGTCCTAATCGATCTGTATCAACAGAATGGCAACAGAACCCCCATCCTTTTCAGAAATAACAAGAAGGCCTGGAATTTAGACAAAATCTGTTTCAACAGAATGGCCAAAGAGCTCCCATCCTTTTCAGAAATAACAACAAGGCCTGGAATTTAGACAAAATCTGCGAAAAGATCAGGCTTTACGTGCCAAGATGTACCTGATCGCGTGACAGAGAAAGGTACGGCCCTTTTGGAAATATATATACGCCATACACTACTAGTATCATCAGGAAAAACAAAAGCGAAGCCTTTTGTTCGTTTATACTCCAAGCTAAACCAGATTCTGCTAAATTTAGACAGGAAACCGTCTTAGAGCCACTAATAAGGTGGTTAGTCAGTTGATTAAATTAATCAAGCATGCTAATGTTAGCACCATTGAACGGATTAGAGGGAGGGGGCGATCTGAGCAACAAAATGGACAGGATTGAATGATTTGTCACGGCAATGCGCAGACAAGGAGAAGGATGGAATGAATGCGAGTATCCTGGCAAAAGGAAAATAGAAAAGAGAGGTCACGTCATTTCGATCCAGCAATGTGACGATGTCTCCCACCTAGCATTCCATCATCATGAGCAGAACTCGACACGAGAATCTACCTTGTACCCCCTCTCAAAAAGAACCCGGAGGCAGAGCCAATTAAAAAGACTTTTTTTTTCTTTTTGGCAATTTTCCGACACTTGATCCAGTGAGGTAATAATGCCAACACCGGCGCTGGCTGCATCGCGAAGGCAACCAAGTTCACAGATTCCAATACGAGAAGACGAAAATCTCGCGAATTCAGGCGGAAGGTAATCGCGGTGAAAAGGTTAAAATCAGTCTCGAATTGCATTCACCGAACGAGCAGTCAGGTGGAATGCGGGGAGAAACCGTCGACAGGGAAACGAGAGGACGAAATCACGAAACGGAATCTGTCCCACCCGGAGGTCCGGCCGGGATCACGCGCCAGCCGCACGGGGGGAGGAGGAGGAGGAGGAAGGGACAGGGACGAGCGAGCGAACCTTGAGGAAAACGACGCCGGCGGGCTTCTCGTTGCGGCGCGCTCCTCCCATCCTGGAGCCGATCAGCCTGACCTCCCCCGTCGCCGTCCGCGCGGGCGACGCCCGCGCCGGCGCGAATCTTGGAGTAGGACAGGACGCCGTCGCGGAGCGAGAACCAGCGCTCCCGCCACCCGCGGCCGTAGTTGGTCCACTTGTGCAGCACGCCCTCCACTGCGACGGCCGACCCCGCCGACGCGGCCGCGGCCGCCGCCGCCGCGGCGGCGGCCTCCGGCTCCGGCGTCAGCGTCGGCGTGGCGTCCCCGGCAGCGGCGGCGCGGCGGAGAGGCAGCACAGCGCGCTGTGGTGGAGGTGGTGGTGGTGGTGGTGGTGGTTGCCGCCGCTGTATTGGCCCTTCCCGTGGCTGCGCCCGCTCCCTCCGCCTCTCATGCTCTGCGTCATCCGGTGCGGCTCTCCGACGGCGACGGCGACGGCGACGGCGACGGCGACGGCGAGGGAAGGGACGGGACGGGACGGGGGGAGAGAATCGATCGACGCGAGGTCCGCTCGCCCCGCCAGTCGCCACGCTTTATTTTTGGCAGCGGTTGGTCGCTATTTATGTGTGGGGCCCACCCGCCCGGTGGTGGGGCCGGTGCCTTCCTTCCTTCTCTTCTTTCTTCTCCACACTCTCCTCTCCTCTTCTTGGTTACAAACAAGCCGGCCTTTATTTGGGATCTTTTTGGGTGATTTTGGTTTTGGTTTTGGCAATGTCGACAAAACTACAACAAGAAACTTTTCAGTTTCCACTCAGGAGAAAAAATAAACCTTTCCAACTTAATTTGTTTTATGTTCTATGACATGTGTTAGATAATCTGTTTTATGTTCTAGGACGTAGGTTCATTCCACGGACACCGGATGAGTGTCTATGTTTGTGATATATGGTCAGATTAGTTTTTCTTGGATCTTGAGAGTGGGAGGCCTTGAGAGGCTTTGTGCATGAGGCAGTTATTATGGATTTTGTTGTCATGGTGTTTTATACTAATTACATGAACCATAATTGGGACATTTATTACATGAGCTCTCTAAATTTTGATCCACATAAGGCATACTTTACAATGTGTCATTACGTAAATTGTTGGTAGATTTAAGCATATCCCGTATTTCGATCAACGAGAAAAAAAATCTCGAACATCTAGTATTTGTATTGTTTGCGGGAGAGGGAGCTATATATTAAGATGTTTTTATCGTTTTCAGCAATATATAATTGAGAGCTTTGTTAGGCCATATACATGTGGTTCTCTTTTGTGAAGGTATATTTGGAATAATTGGTGGTTGGGGGTCACAGTGGACGTAGTTTTCAGATCTTTTAGGGCATGCATGGTATGCTGTCGTCACACGCAGTGGTGATTTTTGGTGGAAAGGCATCTTTTGTGCTTTGATATTTCTTGGAATGAACTTCATGTGCCATCCTTTTCGACTTGGACTTAGTAAATTTTATGCGGTGTCAGCTTATAGTTACAAATATGGTTCTTAGGAACTAACCAAAATAGTGTAAGGAAGAAAAAGGTACGGGTTATGTATGCAAAGACATGAAGCCTGTTTACCACATGTAGGAGCACATGGATCAGGAGTGGTTCACATGCTATGACTAGATTTAGTGGGCCTTAATGCATAGTTAAAGTGTACTACCAGTTACCATTTTTAAAAGAGAAGAGTGTACTATCCAGTAGACTAGCAAGCGGTAGCTAGTGGTGTGAGCAGCTTCCACTTAGCCCTTTGGGTTTGTTTTGTGCTTGCAAGAAAGATAATTGCCTCGCTCTAGAAGTGTGTTACGTTACATAGGACACCGTAGAGTGCACTTGCTGGACCATGCAATACAATATATGTGAGATCTAATGAAGTTGCAAGGGAAATATGTAAAATTGGAGAAAACAACCTAAATATGGAGTTCGGTGAATCAACGAAACCAAAATCAATAGGAATCTATAGGAAAGAAACCTGTTTCAGAACAATATACCCAAGCGTTCACATACATATACTCCCTCTGTTCCAAAATGTCTGTCGCTTTCGCTTCCCGAGAAACAACTGCCGGCAATTTTTATAAATACTAAATATCATCAATTAGTATCATTGGAAAAATGTTTGAATCTAGTTTTTTAATAAATTTATTTAGAGATATAAATATTGCGTATATTTTCTATAAATTGAGTCAAACTTGTGGCACGAAAACCAACGGCGACAGTCAATTTGGAGCTGAGGGAGTATGTACATTTAACCCATGAAGGAATGTGTGTCATCCTACATCTATGAATGCTTATAAGATGATAAGTCGATAGATCTTAGGATTGACAAAGCCTATAAGGACCCCTACAACATTGTTGCCAGCACTCACACTTTCACTTCTCTCATCTCTTTGCTCCAATTTCCATCTGCGTCATCTCCCATCTATCTGCTTTCCTCAACCACTCGATGCTTCTACAAAGACCTAAGAGGCGCGACCCATTGCCAATATAGGTGGGCGGTGACCAGCCCGTGCGTCGCTGGAAAACTACAAGAGATGAGACCTTCTATGACCATTATAAGCTTATCTAGTCATAGAAGGCTAGTCATTAGAAACCCTCTGTGACCATTTTTGTGAAAATTGTTGATCTGTGACCATTTGTGTAACAATTTATGGCAGTTACAATGGCCACAGATCAAAAATTATCACAAAAATAATCACATAAGGTCTTTAATGACTAGCCTAAGGCATGGTTCTCAGCTTGAACAGGTGGAGCAAAGCCGAATGGTTGAGGCCCTTCGCTGTGAAGAGCAACACCCTGAACACCAATGGATGGGCAAATCATGGGATGGGCCTCAGCCATTGGCTCACACAGGGGCGTGGTCACCTAATCATCAGGAAGCGGTTGCCCGACCATGGAGGAGTGGCTACCGACATGAGGGGGCGACGATAGGAGGCGTGATAGCATCCGAATGATGGCACCACATAGCTGCTACCGCATCGTGAAGGAGAGTGTTATTAGGGTGACAAAAGTAAAAGTGTCCATGGGGTTGAGGGCAGGTAGGTATATAAAACCATAGAACGTCTTTTGTAACAATCTTGTTGAAGGAATAGTCAACTATGTGCTCTAATATGACATGGATAGGATTATACGGTGTAAGCTCTCTACACCATTGTGGTTGCCCTAAGCATAACAATACAATGAGCATGTCGCTAACATTGCAAGAATAATTAGCAATGAATGTAAAGCTCCATGCTAACGAAGGTATAGACTCAAATTTAGGTAGAAAGATATTACCACAAAGAACCTAACCAACTAGGCGACACTACATCCCAATAAGTCACAAACTTGAAGTTAGCTTCCTCCCAAAGACAAAAGTCAACCAAAGGGGTCAACTCCACTCAGAGCCAACCAAAAAGTAGCTTTTTCCTAGTACAAATTTTAGAACACCATCACCCCTACTTTCATCTACTGTGGCTTCCAACTTTGCATCAAATTATGCACCTACCACTTGTTATGATGTAGATTGATTTTTTTCTTTCTTCAGTTTCCTCTCACTCACAAATACGAACACATGTGCTCAAGGAAACAACATGGTGGTGCTAGCTCTCCTCATGATTCCTCTCTATCTCTGGCAACCTGTGAGCCCTCTAGTGTGGGCGAGCAAACGTCGGCGATCCTCACCTCTTTCTCCATGAGCTCCGATGACCCTCCCCCTCTTATTCGACGCGGGTGAGACCGAGATCTACCACGCATAGGCACAAGAGTGTGAGCTCTGCCGTCGCCGCCGATGCCCTAGCATTGACGAGGCTCCTATCCATCTATGTACCACTGGGAAAAAGAGGAAGGTGTTGACAAGTGGAGTCCACTCGTTAGTGAGAGAGGGAAAGATTTGAGGGGTGGATTGTGAGTGACATGTGGATGCACTAGTAAATGTTTCTCAAAAGTCACAATTGTTTCATCAAATAGCTTTTAGCTTTCTCATAACTCACATCCTCTAGCAGTTTTTCCATAGCTTATAGCTATTTTTCCAAAAAACCACAGCTCAACCAACGGGCTTTAGTCGGGCATCAGAGACACTCGGTATGACATTCAACATGTAGACGAGGATGCCCGGGATATGCTTTGTCAAAACTAAACATATTTTCCATATGTAGATATATATGTGTGAATTGAGTCTAGCTTAGTTGGTTAGGTTTCTTGTGGTGAAACTTGCCGAGTGTGTGCACATTATAAATGTCTGTGTCTGCATTATGTAATTAAAAAAAAGGTATATGTGTTTGTACTTTGAAGCCAAATATCAACTTTTGAAGGTGTTTGGTATAAAAAATAAAGAACTAACAAACACCGCTCACTTTCTAATTAGTCTTTGTTGGCAGTTCTTTAGAAAATGAAGTCTATGATAGTTTTGCTTAGAAGAGACCTTTACGCTTTTAATTGGTCAAATCAAAATGTCAGGTCCACTAGTGGTGGCACGTGTGCGTGTCTGTTGTGCCCCCGGATGACCAGCAATCCTCTTTCCTAGGCCTATTTTTTTATTCACTCTCTGCTACCACCACCAAGCTTTATGAAAGTCGCTCTCACTGACAATGTGGATCAATGTTTACAGATCGGTGTTATATCATGCTGTTCGTGACAGAGCAGTTAGTATCGTACACTGGAAAATGATCCGGTACACTTGGAATAGGTAAACTATAGATTCCCCCAAAAAATTACACCTTTAACATTTTTTGAAAATAACCAGAATTCTTGAAACCAGTACACAATGCGCTTATATTTGTGTTTCACAAGACCTGTATGTACCTTGCTTATGCCACTCTAGGTGGGAATTTCATCAGTATTTATTAGTGTGGTTGACTTTGTTGGATTTCATCAGTATTTAGTAGTGTGGTTGACTTGTTGAATTTCATCCCTATTTAAGTATGGTTGACTTCGTTTGCGTAGATTGATAAGCGCAGATAATGTAATCAAATCAACATTAGAGTCTTCCAATATTATATCTGTGTAGGTGCCTTCATAATTCATTGCAACAGAAGAACAAAGTATACAAAATTTCAAAATGACATAGGAATCTCAATGACATTAGAACAAAAATTCCATGTTGACATAGGAATACCAACCTTTAGAGTTGGGTGTTAAGCGGGAAGGAGAGGCGGCGGCTGCGGTCAGGGAGGACGGGAGGAATCTAGTCAAATGTAGAGACATCAGCGGCTTATGTAGAGCAGACGATCGACTATCGGTGGCGGATGAGGCGCGGTTGAGTGGAGATGTTGGATACGACCTAGCGAGCAAACTGGTGGATAAGTGACAGCAGGTGCTCTAGTTAATGGACTTGTCCACTTGGGCCTCATGATTCACTACTATGAATTTTTTTAGAGGTTTGCTTAGCCCACCTCTACCTTGAGGCAGGTATCCAATCGTCTTTAGAAATTGATTTCTAAAGATAGGCCAAAATCTAATTTACTCTAGAGATCAGTTTCTAGAGGCCGTCAAAATCCAACCACATCGACAAATCGTTTTTACAAAATTTGTAAACTGGGTAAAAAGTATATCAAAAAATTTAAAACCCAAGGAAAAGCCCACAAACCAACCCTATCCCTAGCCTGTCAAAGTCAGAAATTGTTTGTTAGTAGTGTTTTTAGACTAGAATACTGGGGTTCTTGGGCCACGACTAGAGCCCGGAGCCTGCAGTAATGAGTATATGTTAGAGCATCTCTAAGAAAAGAGCTAAATCATTTTGTAAAGCTAAATGTAGCTATATTATATTATAAAAAAACTCTCCAACAGACTATAAATGTCTCTTCAAATTTAGTGGGGCAGTACATGCGCCACACTCCATCGGCCCGGAGACACCTCCATGGCGGCACGAGCACCTTCCATGGCTACGATGACTACTACAGGCACCGGTTCTTACCCAGGGGACGACGGACCAAGCTAGGAGATTCAGCAGCACGAAGTACTCAAATGCCGTACACCACCATTACGAAGCAAGAAAGACCTCTTTTCTCAGGACCGATGTGCTGCCATAGCAAGCAAGAACGCTGTTTGTGGCATGTTAAAAAAAATACATGATGATTTTAGAGTGTTGTAGCAAGTAAAGATTTTGAGTAGCTAAATTGATTTGGGGAGTCATTTTCTTTACTTTTCAATAGCTAAATTTAACTAGTCTTTTGGAGATGCTCTTGCCTTTTCTTCGGAGAGAAAAAGTATGTTATCATTTCTATGGAAGAGGAAGAGTATATTTTGATCACCAAAAGTTCTCCTCGCTCCTTCTCTGTGCTTGTGAAGGAAGCTGCGTGAATAATGGACAGCTAAAGATATAAATGTAGCCATGCCACAAGGATAATATGATATCTTATCTGGGTAATAATGTATGACCCTCAACAAGAAAACGCGGTGTTCCATGTGCACCCACCTTCCTTCCTAGTGCCTCACCTTTTTTAGAATCACACCCAACTTAATTATTAGTTGGTCAGCCCTTTCAAAGTTTAATTCTTCCGAAGGCAAGCAAACCAATATAAATCCTA